>JAAFCE010009126.1:3336638-3426778 GCA_013389805.1 Trigoniulus corallinus
CTCATCTACCCGCTGCGTAGTAGAGAGGGTTCTTTTACGTGCAAGTGACATCGTACACCCACACGGGACCTCGATTTTACTTCTCATCCGAAAGAAGACACACTCACGACTTCTCTCTCTCTCTCTCTCGCCCGAAAGAAGCCGACCCACCACGGTCTAGTGTCGAACCTAGAACTACTGACGCAGTTGCCGAGCGTGCTGTTGTTTGTTGGAGTTTAAGGTCCCGTCAACTACGAGGTCATTAGAGACCCGTCCACTGTATAGTTCTAATGCATATACTGCACAGACACTACACTAATGCGAGGATTATTGGGTATTAGCAGTACCCAGCTTTCCCGAGCGACCACCCATGTCAGTACTAACTGGGCTTGCGTTGCTTAACTTCAGTGATCAGATGAGAGCCGAGCGTGCTATCCACTTGCAAGTGCTATAATTATTATTAACGTGCTCCAAAGTCATTTCGATTAACTCGTAATGTCAGACAATCGAGACTCTCTGTAATTAAAATACTAATTGAAGACGACAACATATAAAAATCCTTGTCAGTACGAAATGAAATTTCCCGATCGTAATTAATGAGTACAACGACAGTGTGGGGGAAAATGAAAACGCTCTTTGATGCAGGTAAAATTTATGAATAGAAAAGTAGCGACATTTACTGCCTAGAAATAAAAACGCCTCTCAAAAGCCTAAATGACGAATGATGGTGACACCCTAGTCTACACCTTACTTTGTAGGCGCCGAGAGGCATCTACAACCTCTAAATCAATACAACTGTGTGTCACACAAACTAGGTGCATATGCAAATTAACGAATAACGAAAATATGTACTCAAAATAAACTGCTCCACTAAAGAACTAATCATTATACAATAACTGTGCTTCACCCAAGTGCTATAAAACCATTGAAATCTTCACGCCACCTGAATTCAATTTCGGTTTTGTCAGGATGCAATTGTTACAAGTATGAAACTTGGGATCCTGCAATACTTTCTACGACATAACACATCATGGATAACAATCGTTATTCAAAGACAGTGACAAATGATTCTGGGAGGAGAAACCATTTCAGGACTGCACGTCACAGGCCTCGAATTAATTCAGAAACCCGAGCAAGAAACGCATTGACGATTTCACCACGTTTTTTTTTTTATTTATTTAGTAGTGCACGAAACATTTCTACACACAAAATGTCACCAAGCAAATTAGATATGCCAGTAACTCGTCAGTGCTGTTGGCATAATGAAATCATGAAACCGGAACCTATTGTATATTTGGTGGAGGAAAAGATGTTCAGGTTTGTTTCGTTGGTGTATTAGGGCCCATCAACTAGGGGTCATTAGAGCCCCGTCCTCTGCATAGCTTAGTGCAGAGACTGCACCGATACTACGGTGTCTAGTTGTTGTTGTTTGTTGGTGTTTTGGGGCCCTTCAACTACAAAGGTCATTAGAGCCCCGTCCACAGCATAGTTCTTATGCAGAGACTGCACAGACACTACACTAATGCGACGATTTTTGGGTTTTAGCAGTACCCTGTATTTCCAAGCGGCCACCCCAATCAGTACAAGCTGGGGTTGCGCTGCTTAACTTCAATGATCAGACGAGAACTAGTGTGTCCAACGCAATAAGCTGCTCCCCAAAAGATTACGTACCACCCAGTTAAAAGTCAAAGAGACCTATGTTCATCATCAATGTTCCCTCTAAGGGGCCAAGTTTCATGTGCAAATTTGATTTTAAGTGAGCGGAGTCTTAACTCCGCCGTGCGCGGGGAACTTTTCCCTGTGCGCGGCGCAGCTTAGAGGGAACATTGGTCATCATTAATCACCAGTGTCAAAGAAATCCCTAGTCTATCCTTCAGATGTGTGTGACTGCGCACCTCTTCAAGTCGAAATGCTCAATCGAAATAAATACTCACAATTTGACGGTCAGTTTTAGTATTTTACTGATATTACTTTCTGAATTAGAGGTTAACGATTGACTGAAGTCTGCCTATTTCCTAGAACTGAGAAAGCCACTAAAGCATTAAATTATTTCACTTGAAATCATCCACAATGGCTGTGAGGTAGAATACAACCTAACAGATTCCTTGTGATGTCAAAATTCATCTTAAAATGAAAGCTTTCCAAGAAAAGGAAGCTAGATCCTCTTGGGACCTGCATAATAGCATTCAGAAATCAGATAACAAATGTTTATTCACTACCCTATATGATTACCAGAGAACTTACATAAGATTACAAGTCATATTAAGCTGACACAGGTGTGTGTGCGTGTGCGTGTATACATTCGTAAACACAAAACGATGATTTCAGCAGGGAGAGTGGAGGTAGAGTAAAACATGTTCATGTGGTAATAAAAGTCGACTAACGTTAACGTGCTCTAACAGAGGGGCGAGTTCTCAGTCATCAACTACAAAATAAGACATTTTATCGCTTCCAGATATTTAAAGAATGTTAACAGCTATTTCCAGATAAAAACGAGCTATTTTACGCAGTTGCATCTATAACTTTTGATGATGGACGAATTGAGAGAAATAAAAGATGCTTTTACTCAAACCGGAATCCAGAGTTATCTAAACCACTCTTTCTCAGCATCAGTTTCTAAAAACAACCACTACCGCAAAAAAACCAATTCTGAACACAAAAAAAGCTATAATTATAGTAAGGAGCCTACAAAAAAAAAGTAAGAAAGGATTACAAGTTGGATATGGTGCCAATTCAAACAACTAAAGTTGGTGGTACGAATACTCAAGAATAATCTCATCTGGTTCATAAATACACCGTACTTGAATTTGCACACCTAGGAAAATACATCTTCAACCCCATTATCACAACTCTTTACCGGAAATCAAAGAAAATCGGAATAACCTCAACCCGTATAATAATAATGCAACAGATGGATAAATCCCTACAAACATAAATCGCAAAATACCTATTAAATACCTATATTCCTAGAAATAGGAACAATTGGAAAACATTTCGGCATACAATGCCACATTTCCTTACAAATTTATAAGACCAAGTCATCGATGTCTAAAAAAAATGACAGTGAAATTAACTAGAAGAAAGGGGAGGGGGGATCAGTCAAAAATCGTTAACTATAATTCAATCGACTATAAACTTACCCTCAGAAGATTCCTATTTTCATCCTATGTCACGAAGACGTCTATGTCCAAGAAGCCCCAAGCAACTGACCATGGTAATAACAGCGATACACATTATTTAACCAAAATACCTCCGTCTCAAAATATCTTAAATCACACTTGGATTAAATAGTACTTAGTCATAACCACACCAATGATGAATTAGACATCATACATTGCGCCGCTGAGGAAAAAAAATATTGAACGAAGTGATAATCAACTATACTAGTCAATAAAAACATACGGAGGATGGACATTAGTCCATTCTAAGACGCGTCTATTGTTAAAACTACAAATAAATCAATGAAGCTGACAAAGTGATAAAAAAAAAAGGTTTCAAAACACACACACAAAAAATAATAATAATAATAACGTGGGGCTTAAAATACCCTCGCGTTTAAAAACATCTCCTTGCCGGTCTACGTAGAAAGGGTGTCGCCATATAGAAGATTTAAGGCGACACGAAATCATCAGTTGAATGAGAAACACGGGAACTACCAGTTTAGTGAAGACGAACTCGACCAGCTGCTATGATCGATGCTCTACCACATCACACTCACTAGTACTGTAGAGATGGCTTATCACTTGTTAAAATGGCAGTAAAGTATTGACCCATACGAGTAGCAGAAGCAGCAGCAGCACAACTATTAATATTAAGTGAGCGGGTCCTCCTCTTCACCCAGTAGGGGACACATCATCATCATCATCAAGAAGAAACTATCAGAGATCTAAAAGTCCTGAGAAACATTTTTATCCTTAAATGCTAGACAACCCGACACGGTCTGATGCATTGACTGAAATGGCACCAGAAGGATGCTTTTGGAATCAGGAAGCAGCTGCCTGGAGTTAAGCTGCCAAGTATTTGGTTGCCAAGGCAACGATTAACAAATAGGACTGGCTCATTTTTAAACTCTCAGGGAAATCTACACAATCCCATGAACGTTATAAAACTTTTTGGCTTTTATAAGCTGCTGCTGTCACAATCCTTTTGAACGACTAAACTTAATAACTTGAAAGTTAAAAAAAAAAAACTTCTTGGGGCATGAGTGACATTATAAAATTGTTAAATATTTTACGACCGTATCATTTATTAAAATGAAAGGAGTCAATTTAACGTCGGAAATTAAACTCCAATAAAATTTAAACCTTTTCAACGCAACTCTGAAAACTGAGTAACAATGAATCTCACTTGACACTGGTGCTAACACCACCTTTGGACATTTAACGTTGTTTGGATGGAAAAAAAACAGTTACGCCTTGAGACAAAGCATGAGTGTGGTGAGTCATCACATCTGAAGTTAATCTTTCGAGAAGCTAACTGATGCCTTAATTTCTTTTATTTAATTACCTATAAAATTTTATAGGTAATCAAACCTCGATATTCCGAGTAGAGCAAAATGTCAGAATGTGTCTTACTTTACTACTATTAACTCACTTTTAGTCTTAACATCTTTTCTTGCTTTAAATTTACGAAGTATATTAACATCTATAAAACGACAATTGATTTCCTCCTCAGTATACCTTACGACAGCAACTTTACAATTATACGTCATTTGTAATCAAACTACACTGCCAAAAAAGGTCTTCAACAACATTCACCATTACGAAAAGACCACAGAGAAACTCTGAACTCCTAATAAAACATTGAATCCATAATAAAATACCAATAGCGAAACCTTTGGAATTAAGGAAAATGTTCACAACCAGTGAATCCTTTCTAAATCACTGATGTAAATTAAAGTGACTATGACTAAAAAGGTTATTACTCACTTAGCTGCCACACCATGAGGTTGAATTTCCTGAATAAAAATGCCCAGTTCTCCTCTTTGTTCACTCTTCAGTCCTACTACACTGAATCCCAAACTACTTCCTTCCGGTTTATATAACTGGATCTGAAGTACTTCTCGACCTTGCGCAGCTTGTTCAACAGTACGTTGAAACTCTACAGTGTAACCATATGTTGCAATGGCTGCAGGAGAATAAATTTCCGTTTCACTAGCCGCCAACTCTTCCCTAATAGCCTGGTAACGTAAAAATACAGCAAAGTGACCAACAGTCTAAATTAATGCCACAGTCACATCAAAGACACAACACCAATCGTAGTTACCAATTATTAATAACAGTATTCAAATCTTTTCATTCAATACGTATATACAAGTGGACAAGTTACCTCAGTATTCTCCTGGCTACCAATCGATGTCCGACCCAATTTATCCGAATCTTGCACGGGTTTCGATCTACTCTTTGCATCGTCATAGTCGTACCCGTGGCTACTTCCCACTTCGTAACCAGAGTCATACGGATCAGGCACATGAGGAGGTGTTGGATTAGATGTAGGGATGTTTAAAATCAACTCTCCAGATTTAGTGATGTCAAAATCGATTGGTAAAATTGAAGGATGTTTATGAAGTTGCCGTTTCAGTTCCTTGAGCGAGTCTTGAATTGTAAGGATTCCCTGAAACACTGGACTCTCCAAAACGCCAATGAGCAAATAAAGGTCATCGCTAACTCTAGTTCCTGGTCTCACTTCTTCAGTATCGTGTAATTTCTTTTGTATACGCTCCAAAAGATGTAATGCCTGTCGCGTATCTACAAACAATAATATTCATTTAGTTCAATTTTAAGAGAAAACACTGCATGTAGAAAAGAGTTAATGGCTTATTTTCAGAGTTCAGGTAACTCTTTTAAAACCATTAAATGGTTACTATAATCAATGGTTTTCCAATGGTGTTTCATGGCACTTTGGCTAATTTAGTAAATATTCCACAGCGATTGTAGTTAAGAGAAAATCTTGAAAAACCACTGATTTATGCTAAGCATTCATAACAGTTTCTTACCAGCAGAAATGGGCATGGCAGCGATATGAGATGTAAAACGTCTGACAGGCTGAAAAACGCGACGTGAGCTCTAACAGCGATGAATGAACAATCAATATGAGGACAGAATTTCTTGTTTTGGATTGAAAGAGTATGAAATTACATATTCCTTCTGTGGCGGCATCGACCTGAAATTTTAAATTGTAAATGAGAATTTACTACACGGCTATGAAAATAAGTAAATGATAAAAAGTATGCGGTAAAAATAGTACTGTAATATTATAAATACTAGCAAAAAAAAAAGTGACCAGATATTTTTCACAACCTTAACTAGAGCAATTAGAAATAGCATTACTCTCGGGATAAAAAAAACCGGCTTCTACTCCAAATCTGGTTATAGCTTAATGCTAAATGAATAACTATCTGCAGGGCAGATATTAAGCAAAAACCAATATAGCTTATATCTTACATGTCAATAACTGAGAAAGAATTTAGTCTCATTAAGCTTGTTTACAAATGAGATAATATATGCAGCTAAACAGGAAATATTAAAATCTTCATTTGGTTAGATTTTCATATATTTTTAATTACAAAGAACAATGTAATGTTGAAATACGAAATGTAGCAACAAAAAAAAATCCATAAAGCTGGGCGTTTAATTAAATCTTTGTTCAGGTGCCAAAAATAGGATCACAGGCGGTTTAAGATCTTGACCGTCTACCACGCCCTGTATTTAATAATTTTATGCAAAACAATGCAGGTCCTTTTAACTCACTAATTACATCTCAAAATCGACAGACAATAATCTAAAATGTTTAACCTTCAAAGTTATGCCAAATATGTACATTAATAATGATGTCTCAATTTAGTTTACGCCCTACTTCCAAGAAAAAAAAATATCTGTTTTTAATTTATACAATGAATGCCAAACAATACAAATAGCTCGAATGTTATTTAATATTGATATAAAACCATCCGACAATACGTTATCAGTGTATGTGTGTATAAGATAGTGATAACATTCTGAAATAGTCAATGGATTGTATTTCAATGAGTCAATAACATCATTAATAATATGGAAATCACCTTCATCCACAACAGCTAAACAACAATTTTTTTTTTTAAGATTCTTCTCATGGAATTCAACTATTGGCCTTCAAATGACCTACTTATAGAGTTTCTTTACAATCAAAAGAAAGCCAGCATAGGATGAGAGCAAAATGAGATAGTTGAATATTAGATGCAATCCAGAAAAAAAAAATCTGTTTATGTCATAAACTAGCAAATAAACCCTTGACACCAACTTTGGCACCCACCCTATTTGATAGTGAAAGGTAACATAGTGAAAGACAACAAATAATAATATCATATCAGGCCGGGCATCTATCTACAAACGCTACGATGAGAAAATCGTGAAGATTATTTGTTTATACTGTAATATATTTGAAAATTTGAGGTACATCAAACTCTAGTATTGAAATGCTTTTTTCTTTCTACTATTATATACAGTGACGAACGTTCTCGAAATGTTTACAAGGTGGAAAACAAAAAAAAATTAATATATTTACCATTTAATAGATATAAGTAGATGGTTAGCAAGCTACATTCCTGAAATAAGTGCCACAGTTGATTTTTTTTATGAGCAGTGAATTCTCACATAGTAAATTGTGTTTTGTTTGTTATATGCCTAATCGTTGGCGTTGCATGTCCAGTATGAAATGTCCAGTCAATAAGGTGTTCTTTAGATCATGCCATAATAAATATAAGTCACTTGAGTGCAATATATATGCGGATAAGTCCAAATTCAAGAAGCTACCGGCTCAAATTCACACACGCACTGTTTCTTACTTGAAATAATTGAAATGAATTAAAGCCTACCTACAGTATCTCATTGTCTTGTTAAATGTATGGTTTCTAAACATGTAAAAATGTAGAGTTCGTGTTTAGATTTGTTTGAACAGAGACTTGTGTCTATTCCGTCTAGATGGCTTCAGATATAAATACAAGAGAGAGAGAGACCAATTTCAATTTTATCACTTTACATATTTGCTTGTAACTTTGACTAGAAGCTGAAATTAAATCAACGATATGAAATACCCAACTCTAACCCTTGTTATTGCTAGTTGCCTCTTAAAGAACTTCTATATCACCGTGGATTGTATTACTCTACAATTAAAAAAAATCTGTCAACTAAGAAACAAGTCAAAACTGTGTCAAAAATTAAATGTCTCAGAGGTTCTTTTTATAACGGTTTATATAGCTTCAAATTGTAATTGTATGGCACTGTCTCTTAAATTAAATTTCCTGTAAAGACGGCGTTCATTTCGAGAAAGTTAAGTCACCGTAAACTACTAACAAGTAATAATTTATAACAGCAATTATTTCAGGTATATTCTCACCTGGATAGCGAAAATCCGATGACAGCGTTATGATTTCTATTAATTTAATTATATGAAATAAATAAGATATAAATTCACGAAGGCGCCAACACATTCTACTACCTCCATCTATATGAAATTGCTGGCCGACAGAGGGCACTAAAAGTCAGTTTACATTGTGCACAAATCTATAAGGCCTGGGAAGGGAGAGGCTGACGATTGCACAGTTCATCTTTCTACCATGATGCTGCATTATTTGCTCGGTTATTCCAAATAATTAAAGTTATGACTTAACTTTCAGCACATTATCTACTACCCCATCTTAGTTTAATCTTATACTCATACTGTATGTGTTCACGCGATGTGGATGACGCCTCCTACAGCGAACACGCGGGTAGGTTGTTTGGTGGCATTTTGCACTGTTAGCAGGCTACTTCTTTCTGGGGACCTTTACCGATACCAGGTGGAGGAGAGAGCTGCTATGTCTAGGGATTTTGCCGCATTTCACGTATAGATTCTAATACAGTAGAACCTCCAAAGTTGACCACCTCCCTAAGTTGACCAAATTTTCACAGATTGGATGGGCACCACATTAATTAATGGATGACCAACCTCCCCATGTTGACCACCTCTGTAAGTTGTATGTTGACCACTATGACTGTGATACATAATATTGATTTAACCTCCATAAGTTGACCCCTTGTCATTCTTTGTGCCTGACAAGAGCCTTGTCAAGGGCGACAAAAACAAGATTGAAAGAGTATCCAAGGAACATTTCACTGGATTGCTTAGCACTAGCTCTTCTTGGGGAAAGCTAAAGAAATTAGTGATTGGTAAGTCAGCAAATTCATGTGCATTTAAGAAACGGAAGACCGCCCTGTAACATGGAGATCAAACAAATGTGCATGGATGACTGCTCCCCTGTTTGAAGAACAGGTAAGGGGTGTGGATCAAGAAATGGAGAAATGCTGCCCTGCTGAACTGCAAGTCAGTCATTTGACAAATTTGACACTTAACTTTCTTCTTCCAAATGCAACCTCAAGGATCCAACCTCTTGACCAAGGTGTTATCAAATCATTCAAAGTGTTTTACTGAGCTCAGCTCCTGGAGTGGGTTATTGGTCAAACATGTGTCACCAAACTGTGGAAGCAGCTTCATTTGCTGCATCCATTAATGCTCTGGGTCCTGTCCTTTGCATAATTCTGCTTGGAAAAAAATTCAACCAGAAACAATGTTGACATGTTTTAGGAAAGTTGGATTTATCACAATCCAACAGACAACATTTTGGCCTAATACAGCCCATCTTCCATGTAAGAATTTCAAGGAGTAGCCTTTGAAAGTATTGTTGAAATGGGGAATGAAGTGCAAACCTCTAATGAATCTGATGCAGCTAACAGCTGGAAGGGGGGCATAACCCCCAACTACCAGATCAATGGCATTGGGGGCTAGCTATGCCGATTCAAACTAGCAGTAATAGTTTTGATTATGTAGCATTTCACACAGTTGTATCCAATAAAAGCAATAATACCCATGTATCAGTACAGTACACCTAGTTCTCCATAGGTTGACCACCTCCCTATGTTGACCACTTTTCTTCCGCCCTTGGGTGGTCAACTTACAGAGGTTCTACTGTATTTGTGGAAGTAGCATCGTAAGTGCAGCCAAGTTGCGTTGGACACACCAGTTCCCGTGAGATCACTGAAGATAAGCAGTGCAAGCCCATGTCAATACCAACTTGGGTGGTTGGTAAAGAACGTTAGGTGCTGCAAATAAACCCTTTCCTTCATCCTTTCACCTACCTCCTCATCTTCCGCGGCCAGCCTCCTAAGGGTTCGACCTGTTATGGCTGCCTGGCTTACTCCCCAACCCTCGAAACTAATCCAGTAGGCACTGCGCGCAGCCGGGGGCGTCCCATCCACTGAAAGACTTGAGTCCCATTTCAGTCCTGAAGGATCGAACCTGCATCCACATCCTGTCGGCTCAAGCAAACAAAATTCAACCCTCCACATAAAGATTTATATATCTATTTTGTGGGAACTTTGAGAAGGGAAAAACATATGGGATGATGCTAAACTGCGAACGTAGTGGAAATTTGAGGAACTACAGTACTCCCACTTCTACTGGCGATTTTGCAAAGTTCGAAAGTAATGTGGGCATTTGGCCTCCCCCAGAAGCTGACTTGACCTATCATCTTAAAAATGATCTTACTTTCAGATATCTGTGGAGGTGGAAGGATGTATTTTCCTATAAAGGTTGGACAGTTATTTAGGTTTGAAAACTCCAGACAGATGAAGGCCAAGCGGTAGCTCTTGCTTTAATTGGTTCTCTTGGAATATCTACGGGTCCGGGTTTGTCAAGTACTGTATACGTAAGTTACTGTAGATTACCGGTGATTTACTATTATAGCTAACACTCTAGTAACTTGCATCTGAATTTTAAATTTTCAGTTGCAACAATTCAATGGATGTAAATTCTAATGGAAAGTCGGCATGCCGGAAAGTCCACTTTCTATGATTGCATCACTATAAGAGGGGATAATGTCGCAAATAAGCCGACGTACGTATGTAATCTCCATCCCCTTTATTTGTGTGTTAAATGGTCTTAGGAGGTCTCAGGAGGCATATAGCCCTTGTACTTTACTCCTGTAATACACTCTTGAAGGGGTATTTATGTTCAAATCCAGACTGCACATTACTCACATAACAATCACACCAAAGACAATGGGGACGGAAGACGTGCTGTACAACCATTATACGAGTTTAGTATTTTATTTAGAGAGAAATGTCCCATGTGACCTAGCTTAAGGCCAGTCAGTTTTGAAACCAAAAAGAAAATCCAATAAATCTGGCAGATGAAATTAGAAAACATAACATTTATTGCTAACTAGTTGTCGATCAATCACAAGTGTTGAAGAAAGAGGGTCTAAACAGTGACAGTGTTTCGCTTCAGATTTTATTTCATTGCTTTCAACTACACTATTATCAGACTTTTGCACTTCAAATTCATTGTCAAGTTTAATGGTGTCAATTTCTAATTGGTTCTTGTCCACTAGGGTGAGTTGAAAAGCAACCAATACGTGCAAAGAGGAGTAAATCCACAATGCACTTAAAAACGACAAGTAGAAACTGGCATTGTCTGGTTTAGTTGACCACATTGCAAGACAAGATGAAGAAAGTGTCTCTGTATTCGGGCTTCACAAAGAGTTGTACTTTACGTGAAAACGTGAGACATTTTAGTATCAAAAATGATAAAATCCTATCAAATGCATCGGGAAAAGCAGTGCCCATCCAAAGACTTAGTGGTTACCATGGTAATGGACGCTACATCAGCTGTTCGGCTGCTGCTGCAATGTGCTCTTCAAGGCCTGTCGACCGGTTACTGCCGCAGTTGGATAGTTTCACACGCCGGCATATTGGACCACAGCAACAGGAACGGCAACAAATGCTGGAATATTTAGGATTAGAGGTAAGGTGATACCTATACATTATAATGACAATGCCAAATTACTTCCCTACAGACAGTTTGCTCGCGGATGTTGAAAAATCAGTACAGTCCAACCCCGATAATGAAGACCCCTAAGGGACCCACCACAAATGTCTTCATTACTCAAGTATTTTCATTATACAGGATGTTAAATTTTAAGTTTAATTGGTGCTCATTTGGCCGGGACCTAACTGTCTTCATTAGCCAGACAATTTCAATATCCGGAGTCTTCATTATTGGGGTTGAACTGTAATAAATAAGGATGAAGCCAATTCTGACAAACTTATGAGACTGCAAGAGGTTATATTTTTAGCCCATAGTCAGATTCGTCAATTTGGCCAAACACTGATTTTAAAATAATGAGTTTGTTTCAACTGTGCAAATTTTTCCTACTTGTTTTGTGAATTATGCAGCTTACAGTTAATTACTTCTTAACATTATTTTACCTGTAATAAGACGATATTATTTATTAACAGAGCCTCGAACAGTTGATGGATAAAACTGTCCCGAAAAACATCAGGCTACAGCGAGACCTTGATCTAGACCAACCTTTGGGTAAGAAAACTGACGTCAACTTTTTTATTGCTTTCCCCCCCCTTTCCTCCCAAAAACTATTATAGCAGCTCGAATATGAAAAATTGAGCTTTTAAATTAAGAAACTCTAAAATACAAGTCGGTTTCTCTGTATAATGTGCAATAGTTTTTTTTTTGATGTTTTAAATAAATTTAACAAGGAATTAATAATGTACTTTTATATAATTATATAGCTTAAGTGATAAAGCGATATCAAGTGGTAATATCAAAATGTTTAAATATTATATAGTATATATTGGAAACAGTGGCAGATAATTGCGAAGGTTATATTTAAGTTTATAAGGTGATAACTTGAGTGTTAACTGCTTTTAACACCTTCTTAGTTCACAACGTGTTTCTAATTATTACAGTTGTACTGAAGCTCACAAGTCCTTGTAATGATTAATATTTACGTATTTCACAGATGTGTTAATATATGCACTTATTGAAGTGGGCCCCAACCATCCCAACCATTTATTGAAATGTGTAAGGAGGGTCCCAGTCAAGTTGAAAGGGAAGTTTTACAAAGCAGTGGTTAGGGCAGCTATGCTATATGGATCACAGTGTTGGAGGCAGTGAGGAAGAGCCACGTAAATAAAATGCAAGTAGCCGAGATGTGAATACTGCGGTACACGAGTGAGGTGTCCAGAGCTGATAGAATTAGGAATGAGTACATTACAGGACATCGCGGAAAAAAATGAGGGAGAGTAGGTTGAGGTGGTATGGACACGTAATGCAATATTCTTACAAACACACACGGACACTAATGGGTTAGTTGGTTTGTTGGTCTTTAAGATCCTGTCAACTACAAGGTCATTAGAGACCCGTCCACTGCATAGTTCTAGTGCATAGTCTGCACAGACACTACACTAATGCGACGATTATTGGGTATTAGCAGTACCCAGCTTTCCCGAGCGACCACCCATGTCAGTACTAACTGGGCTTGCGTTGCTTAACTTCAGTGATCAGACGAGAACTGGTGTGTCCAACGCAACTCGCCACTCCCTCTAATGGGTTAGGGAGGTAGCCAAACAACAATAACAGGCTGAACCCTTAGGAGGCTGCTTGAGGGAGATAAGGAGGAAGGTGCGGAGGATGCAGGAAATGGGAAACTTGCAGCACCCAACGTTCTGTAATAACCACCAATGTTGGTGCTAACGTGGGCTTGCGTTGCTTAACTTCAGTGATCTCACAGGAACTGGTGTGTCCAACGCAACTTGGTTGCAAGTGGTTGGAAGCACCCGGGGCAGGGGGAGACCAAAACAGACGTGGGAGCAGTTTGTCCGTAAGGATACGGTAGTGTGTGGGGTGGACGGGGACCTGGTGGGAGATAGGCGAGAGTGGATGGGCTAGAACCCGCAGATCCGACCCTGCCACAGGCGGGATAAGCGTATGATGATGTTAATATGTGCATTTTAAGAAGCCATATAGTTTGCACTATAAATTCAGAGCACCAATTGGACTACTACTAAAATAGGGTGGGACGAAACTGTGAATGTTCATTTTTCTTTTTGAATGCCAAAAATTACAAAATCGGCTTGTTTTTTAGACCTCCTTAAATTTCTTTTAGTTTGATTAATGTGTTTACATTTTAAAATCAGAAACTTAAGATAAATTATTAGCACTTGTGACGTACGTGTAATCCTCCTGTAGTCAATGAACGCGTCCTTCATTTTAATTCGCACAAATAATATAATTTAATTTTTAGGGGAGCATGATGTCATTGAAAGAATTAAAAAAATTTCTGAAAAAAATAAGTTGTGGAGATCGTATATTGGAATGGGCTACTACAATTGCTACACCCCACACACAATTATGCGTAATATCTTTGAGAATCCAGGATGGTAAGTTAAATTTAAATTCAAAACTTTGAAATGCCTGTTTATCGATGAAGGTTTCCATTTTTTTTTTTCTGTGTACGTGTGTTACAGGACAACTCAGTACACCCCTTATCAGCCAGAGGTTGCTCAGGGACGTCTTGAGAGCCTGCTTAATTATCAAACGATGGTGGCCGATTTGACAGGGCTCCATGTTGCCAACGCTTCACTTCTGGATGAAGGAACAGCAGCTGCAGAAGCTATGGGATTATGCTACAGGTGTCGTATTTTTCTTTAATACGATGGTTTGCCAAAAAAAGTAACAATTATATGTTATCAGTCACTTTTTATCCTTCAGACACAATAAAAGAAGAAAATTTTACATATCCAATAAACTTCATCCACAAACCTTAGCTGTTGTCCAAACCAGAGCAAGGTCAGTATTATCAATTTTGAAAGGGGCCATGACACTTGTAAGAAATAATCTGTTGACAGACGACTAATTTTGCAGTGTTTTGGGCATTGATGTATTTGTATCAAACATACAAGAGATGGATTTTCAAAATAAAGACGTATCTGGAGTTATTATTCAGTATCCTGATACGGAAGGGAAAATTGAAGACTATTCCGAATTGGTTGAGAAAGCTCACACCAATGGAGTACGTTTTGTATAATTTTGGTTTAACGAATCATTCTTATTCTTTTATCATATCTGAACTCTTTCCTTACTTTAGTCGTTGGTAGTATGTGCAACAGACCTGTTGTCTCTAACAATTTTACATCCTCCTGGTGAATTCGGTGCTGACATCGCTGTTGGATCAAGCCAGCGTTTTGGAGTGCCTCTCGGATATGGTGGGCCACATGCTGGATTTTTTGCAGTGAAGAACAATCTGGTCCGTCTAATGCCAGGAAGAATGGTTGGTGTAACTCGGGACGCCAGTGGACAAGAGGCTCTTCGTTTAGCTCTTCAGACTAGAGAACAACATATTCGTAGAGATAAAGCTACGAGTAATATTTGCACGGCACAAGCTCTTTTGGCCAACATGGCAGCAATGTATGCAGTTTATCATGGGCCCCAAGGTCTCAGAGATATTGCTACAAAAGTCCATAACGCTACCTTGCTTCTAGCTGCTGGCAAGTTGAATTTTATAGTATCTATTTTTTTTGTTTTGTTTTGTTGGTGTTTTAGGGCCCTTCAACTACAAAGGTCATTAGAGCCCCGCCCACTGCGTAGTTCTAATGCAGAGATTGCACAGGCACTACGTTGATGCGACGATTTTTGGGTATTAGCAGTACTCAGTTTTCCCAAGCGGCCAGGGAGCGGTGAGTTGCGTTGGACACACCAGTTCTCGTCTGATCACTGAAGTTAAGCAACGCAAGCCCAGTTAGTACTGACATGGGTGGTCGTTCGGGAAAGCTGGGTGCTGCTAATACCCAATAATCGTCGCACTGGTGTAGTGTCTGGCAGTCTATGCATTAGAACTATGCAGAGGACGGGTCTCTAATGACCTTGTAGTTGACGGGACCTTAAACTCCAACAAACAAACAAAAAAAAAACCCAAGCGGCCATCCATGTTAGTACTAGCTGGGGTTGCGTTGCTTAACTTCAGTGATCAGACGATGACTGGTGTGTCCAATGCAATAAGCCGCTCCCTTATAGTATCTAATTTTGATTTTGAAATAATATTAATGTCTAGGCCCTACAGTTTTTTTTTTGTTTTTCTGGCAGGTTTGAAAGATGCAGGACATACGATAGAGCATCAGTACTTCTTTGACACACTAAAAGTGAACCCTGTCATAGATTTGAGTGAAATAAAGTACAGAGCTACACAAAAAGAGATTAATCTCAGATATTATCCTGACGGAACGGTATCTTGATTACAAATCATTTCTTTCCTAAACCATTTTAGCATTTGTACTATATTTGAATATCAATTCTCTATTCAGGTTGGCATATCTTTGGACGAAACTATAAAAGAGGAAGATTTAAATGATTTGCTTTGGATATTTATGTCATCAAAGAAAGTTGTAAGTATCACAAGTAAAATTCTGTTTTGACAAGGTATTAATTTACATTAAATCTTTTAATTTTTGTATCAAGGATCAAATAGCGGACACTATCTCTAAAGTTTCTGAAGTGAGCGTGTTAAACACACAATTCAGGCGCAGTTCGCCATTCTTAACTCATTCCGTCTTCAACAGGTATTTGATTTATTTTTACATACATCTTTTTTACAATCTTGAAATAATACCCAGTTAACCCTTTCCTTATAGTCACCACTCAGAAACTCGAATTGTACGCTATATGAAGGTGCTCGAAAATAAAGATATTTCTTTAGTACATTCCATGATTCCACTGGTAAGGGTTAGATTTTATTATAATTTAGTGCAAGAAGAAGAAGAAATCGTGCTATAAATTCTCTATTGCATTATATTTAGGGTTCGTGCACAATGAAATTAAACGGGACAACGGAAATGATGGTATGCCATAAGGATTCATCTTAAACGATAATTATTTTGTCGCTAATCAAAGAGGTTTTTTTTTAAAGCCTTGTTCGTTTAAACACTTCACGGATATACATCCATTTGCACCTTTGGATCAAGCAATGGGCTATCACCAACTATTTCAAGAACTAGAACGGGATCTATGTGAAATCACTGGCTATGATAAAATCTCATTTCAACCAAACAGGTGCGGGAATGAGCTAATACACAGTGCATTAAACTCTTACCAAATATTTTTTTTCTGTATGGAAATGATAGTGGTGCTCAAGGAGAATATGCTGGTTTAAGGGCCATTGGATCTTATTTAGAGGCTATTGGTCAAGGCAACCGAAATGTAAGTTTGATCAGAGGGAGAGATATTTCATTTGTTTTGAGCAAATTCTGCAGATTGTTAACAAAACACAATTTTTAATGATTGCTTACCGGTTTTTTTTTAGGTATGTTTGATTCCTGTATCAGCCCATGGCACAAATCCAGCTAGTGCTCAAATGGCTGGAATGAAAGTAGAACCTATTAACGTTTCACGGGATGGCAACATAGACATGAAACATCTCAAAGCCAAAGTAAGCTAGAGTGAAAAAGAGTGACATTTGTAAAGGTCTTATAAATGACACAAATGTTAGAAGTGCAAACTCCAATTATGGCACAAACAGATGGAGAAACACAAAGAAAACCTGGCCTGCATCATGATTACATATCCGTCAACAAATGGAGTATTTGAAGATAACGTAAGGTTAGTTATGAGTTTTTGTGAACGTTGAAATTGCACAATTATATAACTTTATCAAACACTATTAAAATAGGGAAGTGTGTGAGCAAATTCACATGCATGGAGGCCAAGTATACCTTGATGGTGCCAATATGAATGCTCAAGTGGCAATTTGTCGACCTGGAGATATTGGTGCTGATGTTTCACATATTAATCTTCATAAGACATTTTGCATACCTCATGGTGGCGGCGGTCCTGGAATGGGTCCCATTGGGGTGTAAGTAAAAACATGTCTTTTCACTTTAACGTGGAATTGGGTGGCGGAGTTCAGCAATTCACAAATTATGATTTAGTGGTGAATGGTTCCTCTGTACAAAAGAAGAATCTACTTTTAGAATAATAATTATAGCCCTGTAAAAAATATATTAGTGATTGAAAACTGTACAAACCTGGAATTATGGTTGATTCTTAAAAAAACGAAGGAGTTAAAGGCTAATTACTAATTTCATTGATTTGCTGACATACGAACTTGATTATTTCTTTTACCAAATGAAGCTATGCAATGGGATATTTTTTTTTCAGTAAAGCGCATCTAGCACCATTTTTACCATCACATCCTGTAGTAAATCCCTTAGCTTACCTTGGGAAACAAGCGAAGTCCTTTGGTTCAGTAAGTGCTGGACCATGGGGTTCATGTGGAATTTTACCAATTTCTTGGGCTTACATAAAAATGATGGGAGCCAAAGGTTTACGCCGTTCAACCCAAATTGCTATATTAAATGCGAATTATATGAGCAAAAGATTGGAGCCCTACTACAAGACGTTATTTAAGGGAACAAGTGGTAAGTGGAACTTGTTGAACTGTTTTATTGTGTATGGATGACCAGAATGGTTTCGGCTTTTAGGTTTGGTCGCACACGAGTTTATCATCGATGTTAGAGATTTTAAGAAATCTGCAAATATCGAAGCTGTGGATATGGCTAAAAGATTACAAGATTATGGTATGATGATAAATTAGATGACGTTAATGTTGTGTACTCACCATTATCTTATTTTGTGCAAATAGGATTTCATGCACCAACCATGTCATGGCCAGTCAGTGGAACTCTGATGATTGAACCTACGGAATCTGAAGATAAAGGAGAGTTGGATAGATTCTGTGATGCCATGATTGGTTAGTGTTTAGTGTTATATTCAAGTGTTGGAAATACATATATATATATATATATATATATATATACTTACTTTTTGCAAATTTCATACTTTTCAGCGATCCGCAAAGAGATTAAAGATATCGAAGAAGGGAAAATGGATTCGAGAGTAAATCCCCTCAAAGTGAGTTCGTCCGTAAAGTTCCCAAATCCTTACTAATTAAAAATAACTACCATGTTGATATTTCTTGCAGCTTGCACCACATACTCAGAAAGAAGTCTTGGCGTCTGAGTGGAGTAGGCCTTATTCTCGGGAAATGGCAGCATTTCCAGCAGTAAGTTTATAATGGAACCATAATGTCAGACTTCATGGTTATATTGAAAACTGTGTGCATAACATTGAATTTTTTTTGTTAGCCATTCGTCAAGCCAGATAACAAGTTGTGGCCCACGATTGGTCGTATTGATGATGTGTATGGGGATACCCATTTGATCTGCTCATGCCCCCCTATGGACAAATATCAATCTCCATTCTTGGAGTCGATTGAAGAGAAACGACATGCAGCGACCGTTTAAAATGAGGGTTTACATCTAGAATTGCCAGTTTTATAATTGTTAAATTTAACACACTTGCAAATTGGCTGTTTGCAATATAGTCTAGGTTGCTATCTTTAGTTTATTAAATATACTAAGGATTGTAGCCCTCTCAACAATATATACAAAAATAATTTATCTCATTTAAACAAGATCACTGGAGAACACAGCTCAAG
This sequence comes from Trigoniulus corallinus, assembly GCA_013389805.1. Taxonomy (NCBI): domain Eukaryota; kingdom Metazoa; phylum Arthropoda; class Diplopoda; order Spirobolida; family Trigoniulidae; genus Trigoniulus; species Trigoniulus corallinus. The sequence goes on from JAAFCE010009126.1 coordinate 3,355,978, forward strand.
GCTTAATAAACAACTCGTATCCCCCTTCCTCAACGACGTAACGGCTAGTGAATTGGCATACAAAGTCCATCTTATAAAATCTGACTTGCAGAACTCTGACCATGATAAATGATGGATCCAACAAAATTAACTCCAGCAGCCAAAACAAAGACGGGGGACCAACGACCATGAGACTCCGTCACTAATTCAGCAGTAAGTGGGCCACATAATATCCCAGGAATTGTAGCCTGTAATAAATTAGTAGATTTTCCTACCAATCACAAACTGCTGCTATGTGACTGAATAATATCATGTGATACAATTACTTACCAGCGTATTTGATACGGCAAAAGTAATTCCTGCATGATTTGGTGCAACATCTGCATGGTTTGTTAAGTGACCTGGAGAGTTACAAGCCGCTAGTCCCATTGATAACGACACAAAACTATCAAAAAAATTAATAAAGAATTTTCCACTTATACAAAAGAGATTGAATACGTCACTAAATTTCATTCCTATATAAAGATTATACTTACATGACTGCAAACATTAAATTATTCACTGCGCAAAAACAGAGAAGAAAAATACCAGGTCCAATTAGGCCAATACTTGTCATTAGTCGTCGCACGGAAAGCACTGTCCATTTCCTGGTGATTAGCGAGTCAGCCAAGTGGCCCGCAGCTAGAAATAGAAAATATGCCCTTTCACATATGAAAGCTGTAAATACTGGGCTCATAAATAACACCTACCCATCCCAATGATGGAATTAACAAAGTAAGGCACTGCAGTCAGACTAATGTTTTCTTTGTTTGCACCCAGACTTCGAGCCAAGTAAGTGGGTAACCACTGCATTATTATATAACTGGACCAATTCATAGAGAAATGTGCGATATACATGGCCCAAAGTGGCCAGTGAGTTATAAACTCTGTCCAACGAACACTATGATTTGTAAACTACGAAACGCTTATTAACATTTTTGTTTCATATCGGCATCACGACTGCATGAAAACAACAAACCTTTGGATAGACTGTTGGCAATTCTGGATCTGCAGTTCGACTAGTGTCCTGATAAAATATGAGCCACATAAGTACCCATAGAATTCCAAGGGTTCCGAATAAATAAAATATTAATTGCCATGGCAAAAGTGGGCAAATCTGAAATATTAAATTAGTGATATGACATCAGCAAGGCTAGGACAGTGGAACAAAACAAACGAATTACAATTGCCGCTATTGTCTGTCCCATTGTACCAAATGCCACTAAGTAAGCAAATGACCTGGACCGTTCTTCAACAGGAATGGTATAGGCAAATATGTGAAATATAGTCGGTAAACCTGAAACCAAAAACGTCCTATTGTACTCTACTCTTAAATTTTTAAAACATATTACTAAATGTAAAGATTAAAGAGGAGAAAACAGACTCGCCTAATCCTTCTCCTAACCCTAAAACTACTCGGGTGAGTATTACTAAATGTTCAGATGATGCTACAGCTGGAGTTAATAGCGTTGATGTGGACCACAGAAAAACAGCTACAGTTAGTACGGATTTTCCTCCAAATCTTCTGGCAGCATTAGCACCCAAAATCTGTGAATTATATTGAACATTGCTTTAAATTGCAACTGCAGATAAGTGTGTGTGTGTGTGGATTACGAAATGCTTATAACTTACTTGGCTGGTTAAATATCCAAATGCAAACGAACTCAGAACCCATCCTTGGAAATGGAGACTCCATTTGTACTCATCAGTCATTGGAATTATCGCAATTGGCATAAGAACTCTATCGGCTGCGTTGATGAAATTAGCCACTGAACAAAATGCCACTGTCCGTGAACTTTTCGGTAGCATTTTTGAATAATTAGCCGCTATATCCTCATGAAGATTGTATATGGAAGTGTTTCAAAGTCTTAAATCTTATAGAACCAACGTGTTACTTTATCATTCAGAGAATGGTTACCAATATTTTGATTATTCGATTCGGAACACCATTTTGAATGACAAAAGTGTATTTAGCGTTACTTTCACTAGTTCAATTTATACCATTAATATATCAACGTTTTAAATAACTAATTTGTAATGACATCGTAAAAACCACGCTTTTACATAAAATATTTACATATGACAGGAATACGCTGGCAAATTTCAACCTAACGAATTATTCCATTACTTTCAATCAACGGAAACGGAAATACGAACCCAACTCTTAGAACGCCTTTGTTGCCATGGTTACAGCTTCATAGTTTCTTCTAATTCCTTGAAACCGGAACATGCTCTCTCCCGTAGTGGTGGGATGCAGACGTTTACTTTTATCGAGTATAAGAGTTATTAGACCCTTGCAGCAACTATACAGACCTAAGTTATATAGAAAAATGGAAATCCCAACAAAATCAAGTAACGATAAAAAAGAATATAGGTATGTTAGAAATTGGTTTACGTATTTATTTGATGCTATCTGTTTAATGTATGCCCTTTGAAGAAAGTCTCTTAAGGAAGTCAATTTGAAGTCTGAAGTTGAGTGACTAAAAGCGAAATAATAATTGGACAATTTTTTCTTCATTTTCATTCGCAGAATTATTAAATTGTCAAATGGACTGAATGCCCTTTTAATAGCAGATAAAATGGAGGAAACTTTTTCTAACATACAAGTTGCTAGCAGTCAATCGGATACTGAAGACGAAGATGATGATGAAGAAGTTGAAGATGATTACGAAGAGGATGAAAATGAAGACTTTAGTGATGAAGATAATCAAAAGAACATTCAGGCAAAGGCTTCGGATGGAAATAAATTGGTAAGAGACCACCCAATGGGCAGCTATATTTAAACATAGGAAGAGGATAAACCGATCACAATTACTGCATGATAATCATGTATATATTGTAGGCTGCTGCTGGGCTCTGCGTTGGAATTGGAAGCTTTAGTGACCCTGATGATATTCCTGGATTAGCACACTTTCTCGAACACAGTGAGAACAAGTTGCATTTATGATGTCATCACCATCTTAAAATATTTAACGTCGTGTTGGTCCCTTATAGTGATATTCATGGGCAATGAGAAATATCCAAAAGAAAATTCCTTTGATGCATTTGTCACTTTACATGGAGGTTCTGATAATGCTTCTACAGACTGTGAAATGGTAACAACATTTAGTAATCTCTTTAGTAGACATAATACGAAGTTTTATGTAATGTGTTTTCAAATCATTCAATTACAGACCGCATTTTATTTCGAAGTCCACAAAAAATATTTTCACGAAGGATTACAACGGTTTGCTGAATGTTTCAAGACTCCATTATTTAAAAGAGATTGCATTCAACGGGAAATCGAAGCTGTCGATAGTGGTACGGATGTGCTTTTCACCTTTCGAAAATAATTCATATATCATATTAATTAAACAATATTTTTTTAATTAAAGAGTTCCAAATGAGTGTACCATCCGATAAATATAGAATCCAGCAATTATTCGCTGGTTTTGCACGTATGGGGCAGCCGATACGACAATTCATGTGGGGTATGGTGAATATTGAATATTTATAAATTATGCTCATGATATGCGGTATCCCATTATTTCGCATGAGGTTTCTAAAAAGTTGTGCCGTTAGGCTGGCAATTAGCTTAAGTTAAACTGTTGTCCAATAGTTTGTCTCGTCGTACTTAATGTCTTCTATCATTACTTGTTTTTCTCTCCTGTCCATTTCCACCTTTCATTATTCTGCTTTTACTTCAACATTTTGGATTTGTGGGTACCCGACGCCGCCATAGGCAAAAAAAAAAAATGCAAGAATTATGTTCATGATATTGCTATTGTAACATTTTGTTTCTTTATCACAATATACAGGGAATGTCGATACTCTCAAAGTACAACCTAGTATTAATGGCATTGACGTTCATTCTAGACTTGTTGAATTTTGGAAAAGGTACTATTCAGCTCATTACATGACACTGGCAGTCCAGTCTCAAGGTATGAAGGATATAGTCAACTGGACATATCTGAATTTCTTCTAGACATTTTTGATTCCGCTTCATGGCATATTTCTGTTTCTTCTAGAGTCTTTAGATACGTTGGAAGAATGGGTGACAGAAATTTTTTCTGGGATTCCAAATAAGTAAAATTACTTTCATATACATGATAGTGATCACTTCTCGATTACTGAGTGTCGTGTTTTAATTTCATCATAGTGCTATTCCTTCTCCGTCGTTCTCTGATTTGGGTGCTGCTTTTGACACCCCGTCTTTCGCCAAGCTTTACAAGGGTACTTAACTTTTAAAAGACTATCTAGATTCTAGAAAATATACAACAGGTGCATTAACTATAATTTGTGTCGCCAATTTGATATTGCAGTTGTTCCTGTAAAAAATGGCCATATATTGACCATCACTTGGGCTTTACCTAGCTTGCTAAAGCATTATAGAGTCAAACCATTAGAGTATTTATATTTTCTTATTGGCCATGAAGGCAAAGGAAGCATTTTATCCTATTTAAAACAACAGTAGGCTCATTTAAGCTTTATTTTGTATGTCATTTATCTCGTTAACCATGATTTATCATAGGGTTTGGGCTCTCAGCTTGTGCACCGAAAATTCAGAAACTGGATATGAGCATAATACCTGTTACACCCTTTTCGGTTTAACTATTGAATTAACCGAGGAAGGTTTGGATCACTTATTTGAGGTATAGTGTACCTCATTTAGTTTGTACTTAGTTTCTCTTACAAACTAATATCATGTAATAAAAATCATAAATTTAGTAAAATACAACGAAGCATTTAGATGTTAACTGATTCTTCAAATTATCTCAAATTTCATCACTTTAGGTCATAACAGTTGTATTTAGTTATCTTCAGATGTTGAGGACTGTTGGACCCCAGGAAAGTATTTTTAGAGAACTTCAGCTTGTTGCTGAAACCGGTTTTCGATGGCAGGAGGAAGTAAGTGGCATGGATTTGTTAATGCATATTTTTTGATTCTTATGACTTGGATAATTTTGTACCCTAAAGTATATCATTTAATAGATGTGTTCATCTGAATATGTGGAAGTTCTGTGTCAAAATATGCATCGTTACCAGCCAAATGACTACCTCACTGGCGACGAACTATTATTTGAATATGATGGAAAAGTAAAGGATAAATTGTTTGAAATCAATATTCTATTCAGTATATAATTAGTCTAAACATTTTCATAAATTTAGTTGATTGAAGACTGCTTAAACCAGTTGACGCCTGCAACAGCCAATATCATAGTCATGTCTAAGAAGTTTGATGATGGGAGTTGTGACAAAGTGGAACCTTGGTATCGAACTGCTTACTCTGAAACTGGTGAGATTCTACAATATTCTGTTAAAGTATTTTTAGATTCATTTGACTGCCACATTAAATTATTTGAACATAGAAATCCCTCAAGACTGGCTTGAAGCTTGGAAATGTAAGCTTCTCTAAAAACTAGCGAATTATTTCAAACCTTAAGTAGTTCTAACAGGTAATTCACACAATTTTCTTTTTTTTTAGCTCTGAAAATAGATAGTGCTATTCATCTTCCAGAACCAAACAGATTCCTAGGTAACGTGTGACTCATCGAATTAATGATAAGCTTTACATAAACAATAATTAAACCTTTGATTTACATTTAGCGACTGACTTTACTCTTAAAGAAGTGGATACTCATTGTGATTACCCTATCACTTTAATGAACAGTGGTCAGGGTCGCCTGTGGTACAAATCAGACAAAAAATTTAAGATACCTAAAGGTAAGCGATGTGCTCTTTGTATTAAGTTTCAAAATAGTTGCTTTCGTTTCGAGGAGAGTTATTTTCTTTTTCCGTTGTAGCATTTGTCCGTTTTCACCTTATTTCTCCAATTGCAAACAATTCCGTTCAAAGGCAAGAACTTCTCTTTCCGTCACAGTTTCCAGTCTCATAAATTTATATATCTGACAAATTTCTTTCATGATTTCAGTGCTGTGATGTTGGATTTATTAATTGGTGTGATGGAACAAAATATTAAAGAAGATGTTTATGCTGCATTTGAAGCAATGTTATCATATACTATTCACAGCAGTGAAATTGGACTAGTTCTCTCAGTTCATGGTTTTAATCACAAATTAATGGTAAATGCTACATTTACCTACCATGAGGGCTATGTCACGAATTCCAAAACTTCTTTAAATAAAAGTTGTTTAATCCAATCTTAGGTTTTGTATGAAACAATTTTGGATCACTTGGCGAATTTCGATGTGACTGATGCAATGTTTGAAGCTGTACAAAATAATACGAGACAAATGTATTATAACAATTTTATTAAGCCTGGGAAGTTGTGCAAGTATGCAACACTAATCTGTTAACTATATTTGCATTTCACTTACCTCATGTTAATTATATCCTTTTCATTTTCAGAGATGTAAGACTTTCCATTTTACAGCAAATTCATTGGTCGCCCATTGACAAAAGATCTGTTGCGAACTGTATCACTAAGGATGACCTACTCTCATTTGTTAAAAATTTCAAAAGAAATCTCTTTCTAGAAGGTTTAGTTCAAGGAAATCTTACTTCAAAGGTAAGAAAACTATGCAGGCAGACATTCAGTGAACAGGAAGTGCTGCAAAAATGCAATACTTGCTTTGTGATTGTAGGAAGCATTGGAATTCACCCAGTTGACAGTCGATAAACTTAATTGCTCTGAAGTGATTTGGAATATGCTGCCCGAGGTTACCTTTCATTATTATTATAATAATCTCATCATGATTCGTACTGACAGGAATAATTTCTAATAATCTCAGGTAAGGGTGATGCAGCTTCCAGAAGGGACATCTTATTGCTGTGTAAAAAGTTTCAATGACTCGGATGGGAACTCTGCCGTAACCAACTATTACCAATCTGGCCCTGCTGATATTTATAAAACCTGTCTCATGGATTTAGTTACTGTAAGGTGAACGCATTTCTTGGGTGACCTGCTAATGCCACGATCACAATCATACTCTATCCCGCCTGTGGCAGAGTCGGGTCTGCGGGTTCAAACCCTCCGCTCCCGTCTATCTTACACCAGGTCGTCGTCCAACCCCACACACTACCATATCCTTACGAATAACCTGTTCCCATGTCTACTTTGGTCTTCCCCTGCCCGGGTGATCCTAACCACCTGCATTCCTGTAATGGACCTAACGACCTCCTGATAATGCTACGATGTTGCACAATTTGTTTTATAAGACTGTTTAGTCAGTTAGTATTGATACTAGCCTTTGAGCTGGAGTCCTATCCACGATAGGTTGTGCATGTCTAGTCAGGTCACCCAGGATTCAAGATTTTACAATTCCACTACAGTTCCACACATATTTTTCAACATCTTATAGCAGAATGATTATATATTTCTCATATAGATCTTTATGAACGAGCCGTGCTTTGACTTCCTCAGAACTCGGGAGCAGTTAGGGTATGACGTCTCATGTAGGTGCTGCAACACCTTTGGAATTTTAGGATTCATCGTCACCGTACACACACAAGCGGATAAATTTAGGTACACAAACTGTTTGTGAAAAATAAATGATGTTTGACTCGTTTTCCTTTGTACATAAATATCAAATGAATTATTACAATGCAGTTGCTCTCAAGTGGACTCCAAGATCGAAGAGTTTCTCCAGCATTTTAAAGTTACCCTAAGTCAAATGCCACTACAAGAATTTGAAACCCAGGTAATAAAAATCACATCTTGAATGAACTCTTAAGTGGTGACATAAAAACAGAATTTTCATAATGATTTCTGTTTGCTGCTAGGTTGCTTCGTCAGTTAAACTAAAAAAATGTCCAGATTTACATCTAAAAGAAGAAGTGGATCGTAACTGGAATGAAATTCTATCTCAAAATTACATTTTTGATAGACTGGATAAAGAGGTAATGCCAGTATCAATTGGATTTTTAACATTTTTGTCATCGATTTCAATGTTGTTTTAAATGCGTTTATAGGCAGATTGTATGCAAAAAATCACTCTCCAAGAAATCATGGATTGGTTCAATCAACACTTAATTGGTGGAAATAATTTCCGAAAAATGGGCCTTCAAGTAAATAACATTTAGATGATTTAATTAGCACTGAGACTGTCACCTCAGAAATGATCATTTTATGCATGAATAATTTTTGATAGGTCGTTGGAATTAACAAAAGACGAGAGTGTTGTGGGAAATCCTCACGGAAACGTCACTGTTCTGGACATCAACCTGATAAACACTTTAAATGCCCATCAAAAAGTCCCGATTCATCAAGACACAAAACTATAGAAAATGATACAGAGTCGTCTTGGGAGAAAAACAAAAGTAACCTTGGAGACAACTATAGTACATACAAACTACAATTCGTTGAAGAACAACTACAAGGCGACAACAAAAACAATGTGACAGACTTAAGGTCTTTTAAACAATCTCTTATGATTTATCCTATTTCGAAAGTGACTCAATAAAAGATGCGGTGTTTTTTACTTACAAGTGTTATTCATTAATCACCAACTAATATAAATAATAAGCATTAAGAGTGATAAATCGGTTTTTATATTGCATAACATACGCCGTATGACTACAGCGAACTATTAGCATTATCTCTAAAATGAGTGGGATGTATAATAAGTATGTCGAATCAATTGCCCAACAATTCAACTTCTGATGAAGTATAAGTGGTTTGTAGTGCTAGAAATTAAAAACGCCTTGTTATCGTCCAGCAAATCACAACTGATCTGGAGACGACAATATGGCTAATGCTAATTAGTCGATTTCAGTATCCCTCATTAAACATCCAATGCCAAAAAAAAAACAGACACAAAAGGAAACAATTGGATGTGTATGGAAAGAAATTAAGCACTTTTCTTGGCAAAATCCTCTCCAATCTTACCGCAATCAAAAACATTTTAAAGTCCCTTTCAAAATTTAGTAAAATGATTCATATCAAATGCTGCAAATAGAAATCTTATAACTTTCACATTTGTATCAGGATGCTCTTATCAAAGTTCTGACACTGTAGTTTAAGCTTTGCCTACGTCTTGAACTTTATTTTTTTTTCTCAATGAAAACGTGAGTCAGAAAAACACCAAGCTACCCTCAACGGGTTTTATATAACATAAAGGAAGGAAGAAAAAAAAAGTAGACTTGCAATTTACCTGGGATTTGAAGCGATTATGAGCAAAGCATTTAAAACGCCACACTGGGCAGCACTTTCCTCATCTTGGCCAAAACCATGGCACACATTTTTTTTTAATATTTTAAAAAATCCATTGAAAAGGAATGGCCCAGAGCAGTCTATTCAAGAAACAGAAAAAGAAAACGCATGAGGCTGACAAAAGAATTGTTGTGATAAATAAAAAAACACGAGATGAACGAACTCGTTGCAGCATTCCGCCGATTGCTAACCACTTCTGCAACACTTGGACATGACAGTTTTAGCCCTGTTGTATTCAGCTGTATAACTGCTATGTAGGTAGAGTGAGGGTTAAAATAAGGGAAAGGGTGTCTCTGGACATGACACAGATTTATACTTTCTAAATAAATAGACTGATTGGGAGAAGTGCTATAGCCCTTCTTATTTTCCTGATAGTGGCGTCAAAGTTGCAATACTGAGTTCTGGACGACAGCACACACACACACATGCACACACACAAAAGTACTGTGCCTCATTATGTTGCCTGAGGCAACGCCACTTGCTCGTTCAAGACACGGACTGTGATCACTTTAGAACACCACAAATGATTGCATGCCACATCACATATCTAGAAGAGGACGACGAATTGGACAATCGAGTTATTTTATCTTGCAGAACAAATGTTTCACTCCTCAAAAGTTCATTTTTTTGCACTGATGTAAAATCGCTAGACAGTGGATGAACTGGCAAAACTTAGGTTTGAATCTGTAGAGACAAAATTAAATACAATTTTTTTTTGTTCTTAAAATTTAATACAGGCGCTAATTCCTGAAATATTAAACTTACCATCACAACTGTTGCTATCTACTGTATCAGTAGAGTCCACTCTCCTCTCTTGAATGCGGGAATCTGTGCTGCTACTACCCAAGCAGGAATCGTCTTCATCCAAAGCAGATGGAGGAGAAATCCGACGTTTTTTCTGGCCCATTCCATCTCCAACCAAAACCTGAGTGGATGCAGATCCCGGAGAGGTGCTACTGCTCCTGCTGCTGCTACTACTACTTATACTAACGCTGGAGCAGGAGCTTGTGGCACCATAGGGATTTCTAGGTGATGGTGGTGACGTTCCAGAAGATGAAATTGCTTCATCCCCTGTTGTAAAGGATGTTGCTGAAATGGCAGCCGAACTACTGGCTACACTTTCGACGGCCTTCCTCTCTTCAGACGTTCTTAATGTGGTTACTCGCCAGTCCAATGCACCAAATAGTAGATCTATGTCCTTGGTGCTCCCCTAGTTAAGAGTAAATTTAAATTGTCTAACATTCCTAATTCAATATTACTAAACATTCTAACATAAAATCTAAAACTCACAGATACTAGGAATACACGAACGACCTCACCATCCAAAACAGTTAAACGTACACTCTTTGAATTTGGACGGTCAACAGACATGCCCGCCCAAATCTTTGTATTGAGCACAACTCTCAAACTTCCTTGTGTTCTGGCAACTGTCAATGGAAATTATTTTTTAAATACAAAACAGCCCTGATAAATAATTTTATTCTAATGGATTAAGAACCTAATCGGGATTGAATGGATCCATCCTCCAGTTCCTTGTCGTTTAATCTCAAAAGTCCACGACCTTTCTCCACCCAAGATGATGATTTTTTATCAAATGAATATAATTTGCAATTCATCTACATCATTAAATATCAAAACTTGTTAGGCAAAAAAAAATAAACAATTAGGTTAATATAACACTATTCAATCTTACTTGTAACACGTTTGACTCATCTTCTTCTCCAGTAACAACTATAACCTCTTCGTAAGTTCGCTTCACCTGACGAGACTCGTACTCCAAAGCACTCTCACTTAAACTTTTCACTTGTTTAGCAGCTGACAAGAAAAGAAAAAGAAAGATTCTAGTATAAAGAAAATCCTTAAAAACTTCCTTTACTGTCACGCCCCTACCTTCACCAGCATCGATACTGCTATCCATGGCCAAGTCAAACTGTTTACCACCACAATTGTTCAAGTCAGTGTTTTCTGAGCTGCTCACAAAGCCTTTGTCTGTGCCCTGAAAGGACAGCTCAGATTTGCCATTAGCGAATCCTCTCCCCAATCGTACATTCTAATGCCGAAAACACCGGATTAAACAACTTTCTCTAAACGCTAATGTAAGTATTTGGAATTGAACTTACTGTAACTCTCTCGTTCATATTCTGTCCGAATACAAATCCAACACTCGATTGTTCAGCAGATGATCCACTACTTACTGCATTACTGCATGTTAAAAAATAGCACTTATGAGAATTTAAATTAATAAAATTCGGCTAGTAAACAGCAAGCAACTGGATCATACTTTGAATTATTTGAATTTGTAAATCCTGAAAATGAATTTTCTCCCGAGAAGTGAGAATAGTGGCCTGCAGGTAGTGAAAATTTCCTGGATGCTACTGACCCACTACCATGAGAATGGCAATTACTCGCTGCTTTTGGACTTCTTCCCAGCACCAAAGATGTCTTTCTAGTAGTTCCTTCGTGTTTCTCTAACGATCCACCCACAAATGACACACCGTTTCCATGGGCAATATCATGATGACCACCATAGTCAGGTACTTCTCGTGTAGTAGATACTTCAAAGCCATCAGCCTTCTTCCCTTGCGATGCATCCACTTTCAAAAATGGATTGTTCAAGATTGAAGGCTTTAATTTAAAACTGGAGCTAACACTGTTGGATGTATTTTCTGTAATATAATAAGGTAATTTAATGAAGAACTTTACGCTACTGTTCTTAAACGTAGAAACGCACCAGAATCATTACTGCATCTGCCAAGAACTAATGTCGGCGGTGCCAGTATTGGACGAGATTCTGGAATCACAATTAGACATATGGTCAGATTGTCAGATGATTTCTGTATTTGGTGCCGCTGTTCCCATACCTTTGTGGTCAGTGCTGTCAGCCATGCTTCGTGTCGGTGTACCAACTTTCACTGCAAACGGATTGTGAACCATCCTTGGTGGACATAAAATCGAAGCTAAGTTTATAAATTTAAAAGAAAAAAATTCAACAATTGTTTCTTATGCTCAACACACTACGTGTGACATATATTTAAATTCCATCTATTGTAAATAGTATACTAACATGAGCCAGAGCAACCAATATCACTGGTATCACTTGAAGAATCGCTGGATTTATCCAGGCCCTTTGAAAAACGGACAAAAATCACTTCAATAAAACATGACAGGTGTGCTCATAAACAGAAGAATTTGAATTATTTCCTTTACTTGTTCGGCAGTTAAAGTTCGGAAATCGTTTCCTGGAGCCTTGCAAATATTTTCTGTATTTTCTGAAAAAAAAAAAAATAGTCCGTCACAATTCCAATACGAATGCTTTCCATTGTGATAAAAATATCTTGGCATCACTATTTGCAACCTGCATCGATTAAGGCAAGAAAATCCTTAACGAGATAAAACAAAACGAATTTCCTCCATACAGCACTGCAGATTACTTTCAGGGATCTTTTATACTTTTTTTTGCCGTAATTCTCTGATAAATGCTCTTAGATCGCGAAGGTAAATGTAAATGGCATTAATTCAGTGCCGTAATTGACACGACAATATTTAATACGTTTCATTATAGTTTTGTAGCAGTAATCTCGGAAATAGGCTTATCAAGTGAGAGGCACGAGAGATGGGAATAACTAATAATCAACAGACTTAGTTACAGCCGATGCAAACCAGTATTATGGTTACGCAGTCCAATGCAGTTCGTATTAGCTTTCATTTCATAAAACAGCACAGTCACCGTCAAACACAAAACTTTCCAATTCGCAATAACCATACGCGCCGATTATCTAATATTCAGGATACGCCAAGTCTATATCCTCTTTCTGTGGCTTTTCGACGGATCAAACTAAATACTTGACAAGATTTCCAGTCGATATTCTCCAAAACAACCTACAACCACAAAATCCCAATGAACTACGGTGATCATGTGCCAAAACTGACGCAAACAGAAACCGGTTGAAACCCTCTCTATCTCTCTCACTCTTTATATAAATATGAAATACTAATTTGGGGGTGAATTGAATTTTTCTTATCGTTAAAAAATGAGTGACGGCTGCAAGGACGCCAAGTGTGTTAGATTCATTCCCAAGAGTTTTTATAACTCTTGACCAACGGCCAGGACCGAGCGTCTTCTCACTACCATATATAAATTGAAGTAATTTGATAAGGAAAATTCAATCTTCTCTACTCTTCAAATTGCTACTTTGTTTATGGTTACGTACATTTTATCTCTATTAATTGTTTACAGGATTATAGTAGATGAAACTGGTATATATGCCACGCCTGGTGCGTATATACCATGTTTTGGTTAAGGAAGTTAAGTGACTGATCGGACACTCCTATTCAGAACGGAGTTGCCATCTACAAGGTAACAAAACTTCACATAAACCATAACCTAGGTAGAAATGGTATGCGTTACAATTACAACGGACCTCCAAAGTCATAATCATCCTTACCACGTCAAATGGAAGAATAAAATCCTACAACAGTCCTACTATATGCTTAACTAACGCAATAACAAATGCACGAAGTATAAAAATATCGCTCCAAGTTCTTAGTAATGAATACTCCAACTTTCAAATGAGGTAATGAATTTGAATATATACCACATACCACAATATTAAAGGATTCACCTACTGTCTGCCAATTTAACCTACCATCGCGCCACAACTTAAAAAAAAATCAAAATTTTTGTTTACGAATGGCAAGAAGGTGACCTATTTGCTCCACGATAATTACACATTCGACAGAGCAACTAATTATAAGAATATCCGCAGGGACATGCCAAAGCGAAAATATTCATCTAAATACATAGTATACATCATCAAAACGATATTGTGTACTTGAAACAGATTTTGACCCAAAGTGATAAAATTTGGCTGCCTAAAATTCAACAGAGCCGTTTGCCCTACTGTTTTATGCTGTCCGCCTTGGCGAAATGCGAAAAAATGCCGAACAATTTTTACATATTACACTCACCTTACGAAATATATTACGTACTATATTAACAACAATATTAAAAACAGCATAAAATTTTAAAAAAGGTCTTTGTGTTCTTACTATTTATCCGAAGAGCGTCAAAGTATTGTGAGAGCAAGACCAAATAATTCGTAGTTAAACAACAAATGAAGCCAAATAATATTTAAAATTTAACGCGACAATTCAGTGCGTTATGCTATCCATTATTATACCTTTATCCTCCATTGCATTAATCAAGCCCTAATCTTAATAATATTGCAGCAAAATGTGCCATCAATTTGCTAACTCCAAACCAGATTTAACTGGCCCTTACCAGAATTTAACTCCGCCATTTTCATTTCCATAAAAAAAGAATGCGTTCAACCATTGACACACTACGCCATCTATGATCGATTTCCGGTGAACGATATCAACATTCTGTAATATAAATACAGTAAGTAAAGATATTGCATTGCCGACGATTAGAAGAAAATAAAATACCATGCATGTTTAACAAAACGCTATTTGTAACTAGCTAATAATAATATAAAACACCTAAGAAAATATGACAGATTAATACAATAACAAGAAACATAAAGATCTTGGCGTATTGCGATGGTGGTATAGTGGTTAGCATAGCTGCCTTCCAAGCAGTTGACCCGGGTTCGATTCCCGGCCATCGCATGGGTCCGTTTCTTTTTGGTTTTTTTTTACCGTTAATATACTCCACAACCTGGTAAAATCTTTGTTGAAACAGCAACCACGACCACTTACTGGTACCTCACAGGATTATTCCATCCAATTCCGTCCTTTTCAGAACTTAAAATCGCTTGTCCAATTCCTGTAACGAAAGCCTGGCCCACCTTTCCCATCAGTCTTGTATGACAATGGCAGATGTGCCAAACAAAACGTTGTGTGCGGAGAGGAAGTTCGACGTTTTGCATGACGTGAATGAAGTCTGACAAACCTCCAAAAGACTGCTCGGCTGGAGATTTGTTAACCCTCGTGCATTTTCATTCCGTACCTTTTCCTTTAATTTTCCTAAGTACCTTTCATATAAAACAGGCATCTCAAATATGCGGCCCACGATGGTCTTTCGTGCGGCACGCAGAGAATTTTGGGAATTATAGGCACATTGGAAAAAATGACTGTAAACGTATAGGTTAGCGTTTTGTTGAATTAAATTCTATATAAAACGTTACTGTCAGGGCCCGCTCCAGGGGGTGCAACCCGGGCATTAGTCCGGGGCGCAATTTTGGCTGTAAGTGTGAGGAAAAACTGCTGCTTGAACTTAAATGATATTCTTAAGGGGCGACAACGTAAGCGCTAGATCGGACACTGGCTATATCATTTTATACATTTTAAAAATGCACACAGCACTTATTATATATAGGTAGTTTACTCATAACTTAGGTCATACTGCATGCGGCCCGCAGAAAGTTTCACTGTTGTAAATATGGCCCTCCAATAAAGTGAATTTGACACCACTGATATAAAAGAATGTCCCGCAAAATATAGCGCGGGCCCTGAATGGAGCAAAAGAGAAGCTAATATTAACCTTCCGTTCACAAGGTGACGATTTCTGGCACACACTACAAGATGGGGTTTGTGATAACCCCAAAAAGACTTTTCGAGGCTTAAATATTCAGATTAAGGGCATTATTATGGATATTAAATTAAATACCATCCATATAAAGCTTCAGCAAAGAAAATAATTTGGAAACATGCTGTAAAAATTCTATATTACCCAAGAAGACAAGACATCATCACCATACCCTTATCCCACCTATGACAGGGTCGGATCTGCAGGGTCTAGTCCTCCACTCCTGCCTATCTCCCACCAGGTCACCATCCACCCCAGACAGTGCCATATCCTTATGGACATCCTGCTCCCATTCCTGCCTTAGTAAACAGTGTTTCTGACCAGCCAACCATGTTGGTACTAAATTGGGTTGCATTGCTTAACCAGAAATAAAATATGCTAATTACTTAGGAGACCTGCCAACTTCCCTAGATAGGTAAAGAAAACATCAGAGAACAGGTACTCAAAGGTTTGGTTAAGATTGGAGAAAGTGGTACACGTGTAGACACAATTTTGTAGGTCTGGGGTTTGCTGAGACCCCACCTTGGGGACGGAAGGTTCAAAGGAAAGGCGGAAAATTTTTTCAGCACCTTTTGCCCTTCTCAACTGGGGTGGCGTTATCACTGGCTTATCAGCTGAGCTCTTTATGTATGCTGTGGTCATTTTCATATTTTCACCATACTGCATGGCTAATACATAACCATCATCTTCAATAAATATTCAACATTAATGAATACTCATACTATCTTACACTTTTTGTAGCACCACTTTTTGTGACCACCTAACACGCGAATCCTCAATGTGGTGGGATCAAAGCTACAGCAACAGAGATAACAAAAGCCAAGCATCATCATACCCTTATCCCGCTTGTCATAGGATCGGGTCCATTTAACATGCTCTGACTGAGGATACCCCAGTCAGGCGTCTGGAACCCGCAAGAATATGGCTGGTTGTCTGTGGTGGATGCCGGCCTACCCCACTGTTTCAACACCGCATTATACAACCAAAATATGAATTTTGCCAGGTCTCCCGAGAACCCTCCGCGGTGGCGTAGTAGTGGAAAGCACGCTCGGCAACTGCGCCAGTAGTTATAGGTTCGATACTGGATCGAGATGGGTCGGCTTCTTTCAGAAGTGAAGTAAAACCGACGTCCCGTGCGGGTATACGATAGCATTAGCACGTAAAAGAACCCTCTCTACTACGCAACAGGTAGATGAGGCAAAAATTCCAGGTGTAGCATTCCCCCAACGAACACTAGACCGACGACAAATAAGCATAGGGGTGCAGCTTTGGCCGGCAACCGGCTGCAGAAAACCGACGTTCTCTACCAACCACCGATAGTTACTAACGTGGGTTTGCGTTGCTTAACTTCAGTGATCTCAAAAGAACCGGTGTGTCCAACGCAACTTGTCCGCACTTGTACCAGGCTAAATGTGCTCAACCATTCAAACACTGTTGTTAGTCACCAATGCTTGTCAGGATCGCCTTTTCACAGCTTTTTCTTCCTATCTGAACACTAATGAACTCTCACAGTTTAAAATGCGCTTTACAAACGCACCTACCATAAACGCTGTATTCAAACACCATTATTTTGAAATCAATCAATAAGAACAATCCTTGACAATATCCTTGAGAAATATTTTAATGCATACAATTCTGCATTTTCATTATGTAGCTCAAAATTTTTTAAACGCTTTCTTAGAACCAGGCCCCTTTGTTACTTTCAGAACATTATATCTAACAGTCTTGCAAAGGGGTCTACATTCACCAAGTGTTACAGTGTCACCAACTGATACGTCTCTGAAATAAAACAAGCGGTTCAAATCTCATGCAACTAGGCGAAAAAAACAATAAACTAACAACGGTACCTAAATGCAGGCGATAAGTGTACCGAGATATTTTTATGTCTTTTCTCGAACCTCTTATACTTCTTCACATAATGAAGATAATCTCGGCGAATTACAGCAGTCCTCTGCATTTTCAGTTTTCGCACAACTCCAGTTAAGATACGTCCTCTAATACTAACCCGACCTGTAAAAGGGCACTTCTTATCAATGTAGGTGCCAATTGTTGCCTATAAAAGGAAACGGTTTGTTAATACCAGGTAAAAAAAAGCTTATGATGCAGTGAATAATTACACGTTCAGAAAACTGTAATCAACAATGCATTATTTTCTGCAGACCATCGTGAATAATAGATTATTTCATCATTTGTCAACTGAAATGCTTAGCTTTACACAACAAAAACTTTCATTTACCTCTCGCGGTGTCTTAAATCCCAATCCTATATTTTTAACAAATCTTAAAGGCTTCTTCTTCTTCTTTTTCTTTTCTCCTGGAATAACTTTCCTATTCAGGAATATTCCTGGTTGCTTTTGAAAAGCTCGTTCAATCTAACAAGAAGTGGTGAAAATTTGTAGAATCAATACACGTGTTACATCAAGTACCCCAATTTTTAGAATCTTCAACAAAACCCCTATTTGAAAACTACGAAGTAAGTAACCAGCTAATGAAAGAATGTAACATTACCCATTTAATTATGTAATTATTTCAAGCCATTTATAAGTAATGTCCAGGCAAACTAAGAAACACAACTCTCAATAAATCCTACCTGCTCCGCCATGGCGACAAATGGAATCCTACAGGGTTTCCAAAAGTATTAACGCGGAAAGTTCCTATCAGAGCTCCTAGCGGATGTAGGCGAAATATATGTCTTTAACAGCGCTCCACACTATTCGTTCTGTGGTAGATAGCGTACTGGAAGAGTATGTCAGTGGTTCAGGTTTCGATTCTGGTGAAGGCGGCTATCATTGATACTAATTTATCTTGATTCAATATTACATTTTAAGGGTTAAGGTGATTAAACGAGGGGGGTCAGGGGGGAGAAGGAATTACATCGAAAACCCGTAAACCTACACGTTTTAGCCGCTTGCAGAGACATCAGAAAAGGGCTTCACAAAATAAGTTGAAAATTTACACTACACCAAAGGAATCGCGTCGAAAATGCAGTGGCGTACCGAGGCGGGTGCGGACGGCACCAGGTGATACTCTTTCAGGGGGTGACACTATTGCAAAGTCACAGGTCCATCCTTTTCCTACAACACTAATTGAATTTTAGTTCCAAATGAATGCGAATTTTGTATGGGACACAGTCCAGCTAGTAGAGTCACATAAACTGGTTTGGTTCGTTGGTGCTTTAGGGCCTTTCAACTACAAGGTCATTAGAGCCCTGTCCACTGCATAGTTCTAATGCTGCACAGACTAGAGACTGCACAGCCACTACACTAATGGGACTATTTTTAGATATCAGCACACTTATGCTTATGATCAGAGGCGGCTCGTGGGGCAGGCAAACCTAGGCGGCTGCCTAGGGCGGCAAATTTCACAGGGGCGGCTGATTTCAGAGGTACTTCCTTCCTTGCCATGCAGTCTATCAGTCATTTAAAATGTTCATAGTCCTGGGGTTCCCAAATTTCTCTGACTGGTTGGGCCTTTTCTAAATGTTGGTATTGGGACAAATGCCAAACACGTGAGGGGCGCTTGGACAATTTAGAGCTGTATTAGATTCAATGGGGGTGGCGGCGATGGACCCACTTGCCTAGGGCGCCTGAAACTCACGAGCCGGCCCTGCTTATGACAGTGTTCTATGACAGGTAGTTTGGGAGGTATTACGAAATCGGGTTAGAAGAAGGGTTTATGCAAATAGTTCAGTATATGTATGATGGTACCATAGCCAGGGTAAGGACACCTTGGGGAAATACTGGGGGCTTCGCAGTAAAGGTGGGGGTCCACCATGGTTAAGCATTTTACCTGCTCATTCTGGTTATGGACGAGCTGCTGACAGGAGTAGAACAATGACACCCCAATCCGTGGTACTTGCTGATGATATTGCAAAACTTAGTGTTTCCAGAGAAAGGCCTAAACGATATTTGAGGCGCGATAGAAAAGGGAGGGCTAATGATAAACATGAAGAAGACAGTATTTAGCTTTCAATTGGGTCGGGCAGGAAAGTAGTGGTGACGTGATCACCAGGGGCCAACTGGTGAAAAAGGTTCAGGAGGTAAAGTACTTAGGATCAACACCAAAGCAATGGGGAAATAGACTGTGATGTGACCCAAAAACTCAATGGGGGATGGTTGAAGTGGAGTCCTGTGTGATAGGAGGGTCCCATTCAAGTTGAAAGGGAAGTTTTACAGGGCAGTGGTTAGGACAACTATGCTATATATGAATCAGAGGTTAGGGCAGTGAAGAAGAGCCATGTCAATAGAATGCAAGTAGCCAAGATGCCAATGCTGCAGTAATGCGGTACATGAGTGACGTGTCGAGAGCTGATAGAATTAGGAATGAATATATTCGAGGTAGCCTTGGGGTGGTGGTCATCGCCGAAAAAATGAGGGTGAATAGGTTGAGGTGGTATGGACACAATGAGAAGAGGAGAGGAGCTCGTTAGGTCCATTTCAGGAATGCAGGTGGTCAGAAGCACCCGGCGTAGGGGGAGACCACAGCAGACGTGGGAGCTGGTTGTCTGTAAAGGTATTGGCAGTGTGTGGGGATGAGGACCTGGTGGCAGATAGACGGGAGTGGAGGGTGAAAATTCGCAGACCCGAACCTGCCACAGGTGGGATAAGGGTATGATGGTGATGTATGTGAGGGTATGCCGGCCTACCCCCACTGTTTCTTCCAAAAATATTGTACCACTAGCGAAAAAATGCTGCGGCGATTATTGGAGGGCGGCGTTTATTACTTTTTTGGCCCTGATTGTGTGGCACTTAATAGAGGGCGGCTGTTATTGGAATAAATACAGTATTTACACCTTTATTGAAATATTAATGTTGAAAAGGGCGCTGCTTGAACTTGTTTGAACAACTTGTTTAAACTCTGAATCAGCTAATTGTTCGTTGAGACATCCCACAAATGCCAGGAGACGAGCTTCAACACCAGGGATTTTGCCTCAACAACTCGTTGATTGCATAGTAGAACGGGTTCTTTTACTTGCAAAGGACATCACAATAGGTCAGACACCAAACAACATTATAACCAGCCAAGCACTAATTTGCCTACCACACTTTCTATTTTGGTCATATATCGCAGTGACGGAACACCAGGGGTAGGCCGGCATTCCACACAGACAGCTCAGTCAATATTTCCAGTGGGTGCCAGACGCCTGACTAGGGTGCCCCCAGTCAAGCATGTTCAGTGCAGTCTGGTTCAGTGGACCCACAAACATGGGTAAGGGCAAGGCAGGATAAGGGTATGATGGAGAAGAAAATGGAGGATAAAAGAAAGCAACAGATATCATTATCAAATCTTTATAAATCCCGCCTCTGGCAGGGTCCGATCTCCCAGGAGAACGCCATGCACCCCACACACTACCATATTCGTACAGACAACATCTTCCCCCATCTGCTTCGGACCCCCTGCCCCATGTGCTTCCCACCACCTGCATTAAGGCCCCCACACACAAAACTGACGTGTGTGTGTGGACGCGATGGCGCATGGAGCACCATCCAGGACTACCAGCCCCACGCACTGATTTGCCTCCCCGCCCGGGGTGCAGACTTCGACTCTAGGCTCTCCTATTTCTCCAACAGGCAGGGGTGGTAAATTCATAGCCTTGGAATCATCACTATTACATAGTATAAACCTGTATAAAATTTGACATCGTGAAGAAGAGGACAACAGAAATTCGGTTGGAAATATATCGATTATCTACCAATAGGCGCGTTTTTGTGATTGACCTGGTCAATTGTGGTTTGACCACAATATCATGTTTGGTCTGACCAAAAGGGATCACCAAAACGCTTTGGTCAGACATTTTAGGACCCGTGACAAGGAATTCACCAAACTTAAGAAAATGAATTCCCTTAACTTAAAACCAAATCCACTACAATATAAAAACAATTCCCTAAAATAAAAAAAATGAATCCACTAAGCTAAAAAAAATAGGAATTCACTAAAATGAAAACAACTAAACTAATTATTGAACTAAAAAACGAATTCACTAAAGTTAAAAAAATAATGAATTCAATAAACTTAAAAAAATAGTTTCCCAAATTCAAATATCACTAAATTAATACAACAAACGGATTTGTATAACTTGCTACTGGTACCTCCTATCATCTGCTACAACTGGTTGGAGTATTCCGCCATTTTTATTTTTCCTTGACCAAACGCACAGACCACGCTTTTATTTTGGTCATGTTGGTGATCCTTTGGTCTGACCAAAGTTGACCAAATCGGTTTGTGCACCGCCAAAACGCATTGTTTGTAAAACAATGGGACCAAAGTTGACTTGGTCAATCGCCAAAACGCGCCTATTGGCGCCCTTGGTCAACGCCCATTTACAACTTGTGTGCAGAAAATGTTTATATTTCTCTGGATGTGTGTAATGGCGTCTCTGTAATGTATACATAATTCCTGTTTTTACTAAAGTTGTGTGGTCTGTTTGAAATTACATAGATTGATGTTATATTTATATTTAACTTTTTTAAGTTAATTTGTTAATTAAAATCATAATAAAAATATTTCACTACATTTTTGTGCCTTCCCTGTGTTTAACCACTCTAAAGGCGCGTTCTCACTAATCAAGTTTTGTTGACCAATTGTACTTGTTCAACAAAAGTTGAACATTACTTGAATCAATTTTCGTTCACACATTTCAATAGAAACTGATCAGCAGTTTCATTGTACAAATGGGGTTTCAGTTACAATACAAATGGGATCAAAAGGAGTTGTGTGGATAACACTGTATTTTGGTTAACCCCCAATTGGTCCACCCCTCTGATGGGTTCACCTTTGTATATCTACAAGGGCCTTAAACAAAAGACCTATTGTTCACTTGAAGGGTAATGGTGAATGACTCACCACTGGGTCAAACTTTTGTTGATCAACTCGATTGAAACAGAGGTTCCCACTACAGTTTTCATTCAAGTTTTGTTGAACAACTACAATTGATCAACAAAACTTGACTCATGAGAACGCGCCTTTAGGGAACTCTTCAACCACAGGATTCAACAGATTGAACTTCATCGAGCATGGCGTTGAAATTATGTGTGTAAGTATAAACATAATAAAAATGTTTTATTATGAGGTAGGTATTTACCATAATAACTACTGTGCCTGCCCAGGACAGGTGGAATGGGGGAGATGCACACTTATTATGCTTTCGACTTCTTTCAAAAATTACGTAATTGATAACTTTTAAAAATGTTCATGGCATGCCCATGATCCTCACACAGCACACTGGTTGAAAATCTAGTGGATTAGAGAAATTGCCAGAGGTCTGTAAATAGTACCATGACCAATACCATCCATGCTGCCAATATTTCAGATGCGTTACATCGACTTTAACAGTAAAAGTGGTCAGGATTGTCAGATTTGAAAAATGGAAAATTAGAAAGTCCTGTCAATCGTAAGAACCCATCCTACATAAAGTAGGCTTTATTACACTCCTGTCATTACACCTGAAACTTAAGCACCAAACTTGACCAAATACTTTTTATTCATTACTTACTGTAGGCTTGATAGCGCGGTTTCGTTATTAGCCTGGATGCTTTGTTGGTGTTTAGGGCCCATCAACTACAATCTTCATTAGAGCCCCGTCCACTGTATAGCTCCGATGCAGAGACTGCACAGACACTACACTGTCACGACGATTTGGGTATTAACAGTGCCCATTGTTCCAAGCGGTCACTCATGCCAGTACTATCTGGGATTGCGTTACTTCAGTGATCAGATGAGAATTGGTGTGCCTAACACAATACAGCCACTCGTTAATTCATCTTGTAAGTAGGTAAATTACCATTCAAATATAAGGTCTGCTTACCAGATATTAGCAGAACTGTTAGGTCCTCCTTTATTCACCTCTTGAATCGATTCAGAGAACAATTAAACAGGCTGCTGAAAGAAATGATGATGTCAAACGAATTATTAATAACAACCACAATCAATTTATTTCAATAAGTAACCCAACCACAAAAGTAATGTGTCAATATGTTGATTTTTTTTTTAAAGTCAACTCATCGAAAGGTTTTAGAGGCTAGTGTCGCAATTGGACGGGTTGTCAAAAACTCGTGTGACCATATAGCGAGCAATTAAGCTACATTCCATTAAAACTCCTACCCAATTTCATAAATGCTTAAGAGAAATTACAGATGTGCTCTTTTGTTTTGCAAATCAGTAGCTCGACAATTGACATAGTTATGAGAAACCGCTACAATAGCGTATCAGTTTGTAATAACGACAACAACGTCAAACAAAACAATTTTGGCAGGACATTACTCCTGCTAACATTTGCATTCAATTTGAAATGATGAGTTGCATTACCTCAAAATTTTCCATTAATAAAATTGGAAGAAAATTAACATTCTCCATTGTGTGTGGATCTGTGGTGCATCCCATTTATCACTTAAAAACTCAGCCTTGTACTTTTTTAGGCTCATGTCAGATATAACAGTTAAAAATAAAAAAATAAGGTACGCATTCATTCATTATAAGATGTCATTACAATCTAAGGTCTTCCCTTAGTGCGAAAACAATTTGTTAGGACTACTTTCTATGGAGTTCATTATTATTTACATTTGCACTGGAGAAAAGGAGGGGAGAGGCCAACCATTTCAATTTTAGATACCAGAATTTTCTAGTCTCACCCTTTCACAATTTGACAGCTGCAAAAAACAAAATCATGAACAAAGATAAAGAAGATAAGACTATCCAAACAAGGCCTGTTGCAAAACTAAAACAAAAACCATAAATGGGCCTTAATTTGAATGCCTTCAACATTTGCTGCACATAGCTGCACGACAGCAGATAGGCGACAGTGGATTTTTTTTCTCTTGTGACATGATTTCAAAATATTCATTACACATTATAAGTGATTATCAATTTTAAAATGCTAATTAATTATTATGAATTACGCAGACTTTTTAAATGGTAACATTCTCCTTTTTTTTAGGCAAAGAAAGAAAGATTCAATAAAAAAAAAACTGCTGACATTTGGCTGGCTACAATCTGAAAAAAAGGTAGTAGGTGAATAATTAAGAAATAAACCAATAATAAATGTTTTACGACACTGTTACAATTATGAAAAAAAAAATATTACGTTAAATCAAAGATTATATTTGCAGAAAACTTTAGTGATAATCTTCCAAATATCTTGAGATAAAACTGCACAGCCTTACGCACACACACATGCACACACATACTAACATGTAGAAATTCCAGCGCTGCAACTTAATTTCATATCATTCAACGACGACAAAAAAAATAAGTCATCATTTGAATTGCATCGAAGGACTTATCTTACAATGACTAATCTTTGAAGTTTTAAGAAAAACCTGGAGAAGAAAAATTGATAGTAGAATATGCTGAAGAGAGAGAAGAAGTAGAAGAAGAAGAAGAAGAAGGAAGAGAATTATAACAATAAAACCACATAATTAACTTTGTTATTAGCTAGAAAGGGGACTTTTAAAAACGTCAGACCCCTTACTTGTCTTCCTGCCCTTTTAAACTCCTTGTTTCCCTTTTATCCCTTACAATGATAATTAAGGTTTCTGCTCCTCTCCAAAAATCAGGGGAAAACCACCAGAAAACCTTCAAATATCCTATTCTTATTACAATCTAAAAAAAAAGTCATGATATCCAACTTTCAAGTATTCATATTTTAAAGTAGGAAAATACCATCTTTGTCCTACACATGGCAGAAAAAAAATCGCCAGGCAGCATTGATGGTAACGAGCTGCTCAAACGAGTTGGGAAATTTTACACTGAATAACGTCAATGTAAAACCGTGCCCCACTACACACACACTTTTTTTTCCTCCAGAATATAACGCTTTCATAGAAGCGTTCATTCCAGTATTTTGTCCGTATATCATCTTCGATAAACTATCAACCAACGGCGATGATAATTTGTAATGATGATTATGATGATAATGCTCCCGATGATGATGATGATGATGGTGGTGGTGGTTACAACGAAAAAAAAATATATATGAGAATATGGAGATGAGAAAGACGTGTAGCAGACTTCTAACTTGTTTTTGTTTTGATAAAAAAATTTCCCAAGCCAGAGCCAATCATTCAACTATATCGTCAACGTTACCAAAAGCCCGATCCCTTTGTAAATCAGGGATCTAATTAATGTACGCTAGAATACAACTGCCACTCTGGCTTGCTCAGACAAATCAGCTGATCAGTGGAAGGCTCCAATTTGAAATGCAGAATGATTTTCAAGACTAAAAAAAATTAAAAAATACACAAATTAACAAACACACAATAGTAATGATGAACGTAAAATTTCAACAAAACTCACTTTGTTACAATATTGTGCATCTGATTTTTGCACCACTTTTGCTTTTTTTCTTTTTGTCCTTCCCTTTTTTGTCTTTCTGCAAGAAAAAAAAGCAATTTTAATAAACATTCCACATACGGCATCCTTAAAGCCACTAACCAATAACAACAACAACAACATGCACGTATCACTTACGTCTCTTCTAATTTCCCTGACAAGAGTGTAAAAGGCATCGTCTACCCCCATCCTTGTTTTGGCTGATGTTTCAATGAAGGGTATACCATAGTTTTTAGCCATGTCTCCTGCCTGTTTCATGTCCACAGCACGAGTAGGAAGATCACATTTATTGCCAACCACTAACAGAAAAAACAAGTTAACAGTGTAAATTGACAGTAAACCTATAACTCAATCAATCACAGGGGAGTTGTCACTTATTTTTCAACGTTACTTACAGACCATTGGAAACTCATCAGCATCCTTTACCCGTCTGATCTGAGTGCCAGAAATAATGTTTGTCAACAGTTACTTCAACATGAAAAGTTTTTTACACTCCGGTGTGCGCAGGCGACTCATGGGGCAGGCAAACCTAGGCGGCCGCCCTAGGACGGCAAATTTCAAAGGGGTGGCTAATTTCAGAGATACTTCCTTGTCATGCAGTCTATTGGTCATTTAAAATGTTCATAGTACTGGGGTTCCCAAACTTCTCTGATTGATGGGGCCTTTTCTAAATGTTGGCTTTCTCAAGGCGCTTTGTTGCAGAGTCATAGCAATAGGACAAATGCCAAGGGCGTGAGGGACGCTTGGAAATTTAGAACAGCATTAAATTTAATGGGGGGGGCGGCGAAGGACCTACTTGCCTTAGGGCACCTCAAACTCACGAGCCGGGCCTGCCGGTGCGTTATGTGGATTTAATGAAATGATTACCTGTTCTCTATAGGTACTGATATCCTCAAACGATTTACAGTTGTTAACTGCAAAAACTAACAAGAATCCTTCGCCTGTCCTCATGTATTGATCTCGCATGGCACTGCGAAGACGAAGAAATCAAGTACGAAAAAGTAACATTTTAACTTCAGTAATTTACTTTAGTCCACAATTGATAATACGAGGCTACCTGTACTCCTCTTGACCTGCAGTATCCAAGATATCCAAAAGGCAGGTTTCGCCATCGATGACGACTTGTTTTCGATAGGAATCCTCTGGGGGAGAAAAACATTAATTAGGATAACAACCAAACGAAAGAATATGCAATGTAGTATTGACTCCTCACCTATTGTTGGATCATATTCATCTACAAAACTACCAAGTAACAAAACCAAAAGGATTAATATTATTCACTTTCAAAATCAAGAGGATGTAAATCAGCAAAACAAAAACAGAAAAAAAAAACTTACTGATTCTGGATCAACTGTATCGTTAAGGCACTTTTGCCGACACCTCCAGCTGAAAAAAATAATTGATTATTACTTAGTTAAACTATTTTACTGCTAATAGTCTGGAGTTTAACAGCCAAAGAAAAACTTTCTCTAATAATATTCTTGATTAGACAAAGTAATTTTCAGTTTCAAACCACCTTCCACGTTACTTTCTATAAAACAAGCTACTATTATAACTCTTGTAATGCATCAGCAATGCAGTTTTAATCAGTTTCTCGAAGTTTTAATTCAAATTATGATAATGTATATACGTAGCAAAACAGCATGATCTCTGCAGCCTTATTATATAAAAGACTGCAAGAAACAACAAATTAGGTGAAAGACCGACCGCGTTTTACCTTGATATAATTAGATTCTAGGCACCAACAACGATCCATTTTACATTCTCCAAATTCTTGTATTATGATCTCCTTCTACGGCTTTTTGCCTTTTACAAATTAGTGGCCATGGAAACACTAAGCAGTTCTACCAATTTATGGATGCAAACAGGCACAAGTATAGATTATTTTTATAAATAACCAGTCACTTGAGAGGCAGTGACTGTCATAGAGTGAAAAACACAATTAGGGATCAAAGACACTCCTGGGTGTCCATTTTCAAATACTGTACCACACCGTACAGATCCGTTGCTTAGGTGCGACGACTCCTATACCAGCATAACAGTCCTACAAGTTCTATCTGCAGCGCGATCAGGGAACAAAATAAATTTGGAGACACTAAAAAATATATATAGAGTATAATAAAATTTCTTTCCAGCCTATTCCACTGATAAACAACCCATACAAATATTTCATTTACACCATTTATTGAATGTCATTTCATCTCCTGGCAATAGCTGGTGCATGTCTACAGCCTAAACAATGGAATTGAACTCCCAAGTTCCTTTATTTTATTTTTTTTTTTGCTTCGTTGGTGTTTTAGGGCCCTACCACTACAAGGTCATTAAGGACTACACAAACAGTACACTAATGCGACGATTATTAGGTATTAGCAGTACCCAGTTTTCCCAAGCGGCCACATATGTTAGTATTAGCTGGGGGCTGCGTTGCTTAACTTCAGTGATCAGGTGAGAACTGGTGTGTCCAACGCCATAGGCCACTCCCTCCCAAGTACGTATAAAAGTCTATATAGCAGATGGATCGTTGGTGTTTTAGGGCCCTTCAACTGCAAGGTCATTAGACCCCCGTCCACAGCATAGTTCTTATGCAGAGACTGCACAGATGCTACACAAATGCGACGATTTTTGGGTATTAGCAGTACTCAGTTTTCCCAAGCGGCCATCCATATCAGTACTAGCTGGGGTTGCGCTGCTTAACTTCAGTGATCAGACGAGAACTGGTGTGTCCAACGCAATTCGCCGCTCCCTACCAGATGGACATAACTAGATAAGATAATAGATCCCTGGATTATTTTGAGTCTTAGTACAATTTGAAAGTCAGCAATTTGTTTGAGGTAGGGTGGAGGAAATCAACATAAGATTTTTGTGAGTACCAGATCTGCTATTAATTGTTTTTTCGCGCACTGTGCACCAGGTACAAAATGATGATTAGTCTAGCTAAAATCTCGATATACAATAAGTAAAAGCAAATATGCTTAGCATAAGGATAATGATGCCTTGCTATAGGAAAGATATTTTCAATAATTCCCTAGAGAAACTGGCAATGTTGATCGTCGTCTGTATATCAAGAAAGATGAAAGGATTCAATATATTCTCCTTTCACAGGCGATCAACCATTATTAAACATTTCTGTAATGCAAACTGCAAATGACAGCAGCATCCATTTCTGAATCAACATTAACTTATCTGAACTTATCCGAAAATCATTACTCGCGACATAATATATTAAACGATAAAACTGCACATCTCTCTTCATATGTAAATAACGATTCCAAACATTAAAGTTTGCAACCCTATAATCATTATGTAAACTAACTGAATCGGTTAGCTAAAATCGACCTTCAGGGACTAGGAACAACAGATGACTTCATTTAACATTTAGTCGCAGTCTACGCCTGCAACCAAAAAATATATACTGTATATAATTTTAGTACACATTATTTGCATTGGCTGCCAAATTTGTTTTCTTTTCTGCTACTGATTGCAGTTAACTATTTATTCAGATATCAACTCTACTAAAGAAAAACGGCAGACTTTCGACAGCTACTTTTGTCCTCTGTAGCCATCAAGTCAAGATCTACATTTGCAATTCATTCTTGCTCATCATTCCGAAAAAAAAACAACTGTTAAGAGGAGGAGGATAGGTGTGTGTACCAATCAGGTACCAATCACGCTTGGGGAGAGGGAGATAGAGGTAGTGTCAGAGGTTACATACTTGGGGGTTAAACTTACAAATGATAGGAAACTGGCATTCGATTCATTCTCAAGGTATGAATTGGTTAGGGGCCTATGGAAAGCTGTAGCAGTACCAGGGTTAACATATGGAAACGAGGTCCTATGCATTAGTAAAAAGGTAATG
This sequence comes from Trigoniulus corallinus, assembly GCA_013389805.1. Classification (NCBI taxonomy): domain Eukaryota; kingdom Metazoa; phylum Arthropoda; class Diplopoda; order Spirobolida; family Trigoniulidae; genus Trigoniulus; species Trigoniulus corallinus. The sequence goes on from JAAFCE010009126.1 coordinate 3,385,878, forward strand.
GACTGTATGGAAATAGCCTAGAGAAGGTTATGTAGGATGGCCTTTGGGGGAAATAGGTTTACGGCAGTGGAGGCAATACAGGGGGACATGGGGTGGTCTACATTTCAACAGAGGGAAATGATTAGTAAGTTTGTATACCTATGCAGGATATGGGGACTAGAGAAGGAAAATCCAGTATGGCAGGTAGATGCATGGGTAAACAACATGAGGGTATCTACCAACTGGGAGAGGAGGGTAAACAGGATGTCAAAGAAGATAGGCATAACACTGCACCCCAGGGAGGGCAAGGAGGAGACAATAACGCTGCAAAGACTCGTACAGGACAAAGTGAAGGAATGGGGGTTAGGGCAGTGGCGACAGAGTATGGAGGAAAGGGCTGCAAAGAAAACGCTGAGGGTGTAAGGGAACAAGCTTAACATAGAGAGGGAGGTAATCTACGACAATACGTGGGAGAGCTCACTTCTGTTTCGGGCAAGAGCTGGGTCACTGGAGACGAAACAGAGGATGGCAAAGATCACAGGTGGAGAGTAGGGCTGTGGATTGTGCAGGGATCAGGTGGAGGACGTCAGGCATGTGATACTGGTCTGCCCAGCACTGGATCACTGCAGAAGGGGTTGGGGAACCCCCACATTGGAAGAGATTCTGGGGGTGGTGGGTTCTGGGGTGGAGCGGCTGGAATGGGTGCGAAAGGCAAAGGTGTTGCTGGGGTGCTGGTGGAGATCTGGGCATATGGGTCTAGCATGAAAAGATCTCGCCAGCAAGGTATCCGTCACAAAGGATTACATATTCATATTCATATATTCATAATTTGTGGCCTTTCGACATCTCAGGCACATGAAGGTAAAACAATTTAATTATAAGCGCTTTCATTTTACGTAACTTAGGAACCATCACACTTAGAAACAGCAACAAGAAAACTAAAATTAACAACCGCACTCATCAAACGCCTTCGAATACTGATTAACATCTCTCCTCGCTTTTCTAGCCTAATTTTCTTCTCATCCTTTTATTAGGTTTCAGGTACACAAACCAAAAAAATTCACAGAACTTTACTAGGCATTACTTGTACTTATTTCTACAAATAACTGTGCTACAGTATTATTAATTCCCGATGATAAGTGTCACTCGAAGGTAAGGATTGCCGCAGAATAAGTTGAAAAAAGCAACATTAGTAGGTTAAGGCACCCTTCGCGACTTCTCAAAGCCTGATTTCAGTTGTTGTTGTTTGTTGGTGTTTTCGGGCCCTTCAACTACAAGGTCATTAGAGCCCCGTTCACAGCATAGTTCTAATGCAGAGACTGCACAGACACTACACTAATGCGACGATTTTTGGGTATTAGCAGTACGCAGTTGTCCCAAGCGGCCACCCATGTTAGTACTAGCTGAGGTTGCGCTGCTTAACTTCAGTGATCAGTCGAGAATTGGTGTGTCCAACGCAATTCGCCGCTCCCCTCCTGATTTCAGATACGGTAGATGAAATCGGTGACACTTTGAACGTTACTAATAATACAGTGTTGTCCCAAGAGAGGAAGAATTAGGAGCGAGTATATTAGAGGTAGCTTATGGGTGGGGACATCGCGGAAAAAGTGAATTTCGTTCGTTGGTGTTTAAGGTCCCATCAACTACAAGGTCATTAGAGACCCGTCCATCGCATAGTTCCAATGCATAGACTGCATGCACAGAGACCACACCAATGCGACGATTATTGGGTATTAGCAGTACCCAGCTTTCCCGAGCAACCACCCATGTCAGTACTAACTGGGCTTGCGTTGCTTAACTTCAGTGATCAGACGAGAACTGGTGTGTCCAACGCAACTCGCCGCTCCGGAAAAAGTGAAGGACAGTAGATTGAGGTGGTACGGACATGTCATGAGGAGAGGGGAGGAGGAGATCATCAGTTCCATTATGGGAATGCAGGTTGTTGCAAGCATCCGGGGCAGGGAAAGACCAAAGCAGACGTGGGAGCAGATTGTCCGTAAGGATATGGTAGTGTGTGAAGTGTACAGGGACCTGGTGAGAGATAGGCGGGAGTGGAGGGCTAGAACCCACAGACCCGACCCTGCCACAGGTGAGTTTGTTTTTTGGGCCCTTCAACTACAAGGTCATAGTTCTGCATACTTCTAGAGCAGAGACTGCACAGACACTCACTTATTGGGTATTAGCAGTACCCAGTTTTGCCAAGCAGCCACTCACGTTAGTACTAGCTGGGGTTGCGGTGTTTAACTTCAGTGATCAGTCGAGAACTGGTGTGTCCAACGCAATAAGCCGCTCCCTGCCACAGGTGGGATAAGGGTATGATCATGTCCCCAGAAATGAAGAAATAGTTAGAAAATAATACCCAGCAAAAAATTACAAGACCTCGTACCTACACCAGACCGAAATGGTGCATGTTCTAAGGTAGTGAATGTTTCTCAAACTTTTCTGATCGCGACCCACTTACACGAAGAGACCTGACCAGATACATATATAGCAATACAACATGTTGCCCACCAGGACATTTTTGGAGCCCAGTGGTGGGCTGCAGGGAGCACTTTGAGAAACGCTGTTCTAAGGAATGGAAATGATGCTTTATTAAATTTCAGTTCACCGGGGCATTTCATTGACCAAAGACTAGTAAAAATTCGTAGTACGAGTATCACTGTATATAGGGGGGACAGGTGAAATAGACATTCAAAACTCCAATCCGGGAATAAACCAGTTAACTTTGCTCAGTTTCCAACGAATTTTAAATTTAAAAGCAAGAATGTAATTTTTTCTTATAGGCACGAAAAACAATTTCATAAGTTATTTGGTTTATGCCGTTCAAAGTTACCAGCCAGCTTATAAAAGGTTTCTTTCAGAATAACAATACTGTATACACGTTTATAACGTCAATAATGCAGAGTATCAAAAATAAGGTTAATGGAAAGATAATTCACAAGAAACCCCAGTGTTGACGAAATGTTTAGAAGGTAGAAACATCTCAAGGAAGATTGTGTTCAAAACAAGGTCAGCAACGATGTGGCTGTCGTCAGTACTATTTGAATTTTTTTTTCTGGTGCTGTTGTTGTCCTTCATAAAATTAAGACTATGATAGACTTATGTTTAACACATGCCCTAGTGAAATGATACAAAATTAAAATGCTCCTTACGAGGTTCTGAAGCCCGAACACAATACAAATGCTATAAAAACCACGAACCAAATTAATTTATAGAAACCGCAATGAAACGGCGACATTTTGAGTGACATCACCAAAATTGTTTTTCATCAGTCTTAAAATAAATGGCCCACTGAATGCCCCTTAAAGATTGAGATCTTTAAAGATTTAAGATAAATATCGAAACTAAATCTTCAATCTGAAGTAGATTGGGGGTTAAAAAAAATCCTGTCAGGAATACCAAGATAAATATTTCTTAGAGGAGATTACGCCGCAACCTGTTAGTCCTTTCGGATCTTTTGACCATGCATGAATTGGTGAGAAACATTCTTGTACCTGTCCACCCTATACTAAAGTGACCAGACTTACAAAATTAAAAGGAAAATCCTAAGGAGAATTTATGGCACTTTTATTAATGTAAAATTGCCATAATTGTTCATCCTTATTAAAGCAGTCATGGATGAACAACTTGATATATCATACTTAGTTTGCACCGCCTTTTTGGGTAAGTTATTTCCAAAAGGTGTTACAAAATTGTAATAATTCCTAAACATACATTTTTAAAATGTGTTATTTGAATGTTGCTTTAAAACCTTCACGCTAATTTTAAACAAATAAATTATTATAAAACAGATTTACACAAAATAGAGGAAAAATGGTAGTGTGAGCCTGGTTCCTTTAACTTTTATTGGGATAACAAGAATATCTGCAGGAAAACGGTAACTCCACAAAGACGGGACGGGGACGGACCGTCTGTCTCCCTACCCTATAAACATTTTCAGTTGGAAGGTCATGCTATCAAAATGTATTGAGGACAAACCAACAAAAGGTAAGACACCTCTACCTGGAAAGAGAATTTCAGGAATGCAATTGATTACATTTCTTCTAAAACAGATGCTAAAAATGCTTAATCATAAAACATGACAAAGGAAATTCCTCAATTTACTCCAAAAGAAAGCTTTTGTCAGCATATAAGTTCTACACACCGTTAGGTAAGTGTATATTTTAATAAAATTTATGTTCTAGGATCACCAAAAAGTCCAAACATTTTATAAAAGCAAGCATTTTCTTTGAGACCAACTTAAAAACCAGAACTACAGTATATATAATACCAAAAACAAGGGTGAGTCACGAAGACAATTAATAGCCAAAAACCCGTCATTCGTTTAGTCATCTAAATGAATAGCATATTATATCTTTGGTTTAAATTAACTGCCATATAAGGAGCAAACAAAATTATTAAGAGATGACCAATTCCAAATAATTTGAGATAACGAATGATCGTTACAAGTTTGTCATCCAAGAGAAAAGTAATCTAGTGAACAACAATATAGGTGATGACTAATTGATAAACGATTTATCAACAGATGAAGGCGTACCTGTAAATGTACATTATAATAACGAAAAACGTGTGTGGCATTAAAGGTAATTGAATAAATCTTGCTACAATATCCCAATAATTAATTGAACTAACCAGTTTAGAGGTCCTGGTTTAGAGGATCCCACGAGAATCTGACACAATCAAAGATAAACGAATTCATTGACATTTCTAGCACTAAATATGTTATTTCGTTAAGAGAATGTCATATCATTAAATAAAATGATTAAAGTTTTAACTGAAAAAAATTTTTTTTAATCTTATCATGTTCATCTACTCTTATACTGAAATACAAAGATGTATCATACAAATGAAATAATACGAGATGTCGAAACTGCCAAATACAGACTAGATACTTTCGATACTTTATGATATGCATCAAAATTTCCTTGGCGATAAAACTATTCCTGATTTTTCCTAACTTTAGATCATCTGATTCTAAGAAACAGCCCGAAGTAAAGGCATAACCTAACCAATCAATATCAATAAACAAACTTTATAAAAATATTTAAAAAACGAATTTTTATATTTCTATCTTGCTACCCCAAACGCTACAAAGAACTTCAAGGTAGTTTGAAACAACCAACGTACATTTTTGCAGTCATAGCAGTGAAATTTAGAGGTCAGTATGTTGCTTTAAAACGGTAGATGAAAGCAATATACAGAGGCCTGTTTATAAATAAGTTGATTTTTTAACAAAATGTTTAAGTGGTTATTTCCTCGCGATTTAACAATTAAAACATACTTACCTCCGACCACTACTAATTTGTATTCGGTCATTCCTTTATGTCAAGTCCACTACGTACAGTTCCCGTACTCGGCAATGTGACAGGTTGAGAAGAAATATTCTTACGTTGTCCTTAGAAATTCGTTATAAATACTTAGTTGTCTAGTTACACTTTTTAAAAACAATTCTTGACCAAATATAAACCAACAATCAATACAGAAATACAATCGAATTGCAGAAGTTAACCCTACATTCTAAGGGAAACCGAAGCGACCCCCTCCTCCTGATCTCCACCAGACACCGAAGGACACTTTGGGAATGAATCTTATACAATTGCTTTAGTTCTTAACAAAAAGCCCTTTACTACTACAAAATAACTTTAAAATGTTGTTTGAAACCTTTCTTCTATAATATGAATTGCTAACAGGATTCTAATTACACTAATAATGACGTCGGATTTGAGACACTGCGGCCTTCTCCTTCGAGGAGCTCCTATCTGGGGATCTCACCTGTTGACGTCATTTCATGAATTCAACGTTGTTAGCAGCAGCGAATGGAGAAAACTAAAAACCTGTTATTGCTGCATGTTCAATCATAATCTTGTGCTTCAGGATCCAACCTAGTTTTCCCTTCTCCTTTATGAAATATTCGCCAATGATGTACATCTGAACTTGTAAATGTGAGGAAGTATTTATTGATCAGTAATTGTTTGTTCTACATACCGATCTACGGCATTTTAACTAGTGTAGTTTACTAGTGTAGTTACGCTTTTTTTTTTTCAACACCACGGTGCATTTTGTCGTTATTTAATAAATTGGTCTGTAATCATAATGTGTGTAGCATTGAAAGTAATCAACAGGTTAACTATAATAATTATGAGTACAAAAGCACGACATGTGACCCTTTATTAAAGTCCTAGTCTTATGAACTTTAGATCTTATATGTAGGAAAGGATCCTCCTACTCCTCTGAAAAACGAACGGATAGCTAAGGGTTATGCTCAGTTTGCTATTTCAACTACTTTACTTTAATTAAAGACCTGTTGGATATAGTAAGTAAGTAGTTATGGATACATCAGTAAGTATATCCAGAACTGGTTTATTGACAGACTTGGTAAATAATAATAAGTGACTACCCAATAACTCGCCAAAGGAATACTCTATTCATACATCCACGGAGAAACAGACTCCATAGAATCAATGGGGGATAGTCGAAGTTGAGACAAACTCCTGCGTCCCAATCAAGTTAAAAGGGAAGTTTTACAGGATAGTGGTTAGGACAGCCATGCTATGTGGAGCAGTGTTGGGGGTAGTGAGGAAGAGCCACGTAATTAGAATGCAACAAGCCGAGATGCGAATGCTACGGTACGTGTGAGTGGGTGTCGAGAGCTAATTGAATTAGGAATGAGCATAGCGGGGTAGCTTGAGGGTATGGGGCATCGCGGAAAAAATGAGTGAGAGTAGATTGAGGTGGTATGGGCATGTAATGAGAAGATGGGAGGAGGAGCTCGACAGGGAATGCAGGTGGTTGGGAGCACCAGCGGCAGGGAGAAACCAAAGCAGACGTGGAAATAACCCGCAGACCCGACCCTGCCACAGGCAGGATAAGGGTATAATGATAACGATGCCATGCATGGAAAGTTCATTATGGCGCTTTAGCAAAAAGCCACAGAACTCCCCTCACAGTTAAAGTCAACTCTGCTAGGTCAAAGGTCTCCCTCATCTCTAAATTCTGGAGCAAAACCGCTGATCTGCTAAACTAGCTTTGGGTACTTGAGGATAAGGCAGTATTTATGTTTGGTAACTTTTACCACAGTTACCTGTTCAGTACTGAAATTGCAACGGTCATCGACTCAATTTTCTAAAGGATGATCTGCCAGAAAATTTTATTAATTAAACAGTCAACATATTAATTTGTCTGCATCGTCTACAAGGTCATTAGAGCCCCGTCCACAGCATAGTTCTTAGGCAGAGGCTGCGTAATACGATTTTTGGGTATTAGCAGTACCCAGTTTTTCCAAGCGGCCACCCATGTCAGTACTAGCTGAAGTTGCTCTGCTTAATTTCAGTGATCAGACGAGAACTAGTGTGTCCAACGCAATTCGCCGATCCCTCTCAATTTGTGGGGTAGGTCGGCATCCCCTCCCTCCACACAGACAACTTTGCCACTATTCCTGCGGGTTCCAGATGCCTAAGTGGGGGACACCAGTCAGAGTATGTTCAGTGGACCCGCAGATCGACCCTGCCACAGGCAGGATAAGGGTATGATGATGAACTTTTACCACACGTACCACCAGTGGCAGCACTTAACATTTATATGTTGTCATTCCACTGCATTCCAAGATAGCTACGGATTTGTTTCTCCCGTTCAGTAATACTCTCATAAGTTATTGTCATTCTTAGCGTAGATTATTGGCATTTCAGTTTATGTAAACAGCTTGTATCAAAAACTCAAAAATCCTGTTAGAAAGTTAGCCCCTTAGTTATTCCAGACGACTGACCTTTAGTTGAGGAAGCTACATTCAGTCAGTGACGACCATTGTAAGCCACTGTAAATTTTTTATTGACAAGCAGAACGATTTCTGAAATACTGTACGTTCTAGTTGCCGAGTCGATGTATTCGAGGGTTGTTGATATGTCAGTAAGGAGTATCGGTTTTTTGTAGCGTAGTCATTTATAATTTGCTTTTTTTCTGGTATAATTGTGCGTTGCATATCGACATTTATATCTGTAAAGGTAAGCGTTTAAATTACTTGTGAATAATTTCATGTCAACATTTTGTTGCATTCTTTTCGCCTGGATGTTGAGCTTTCAAATGTAGCCGAGAATACGATGTACAGTAGGTATATCGTATATGTGAACGTTGTTTGCGTTCATGAATAACAGCTGTTTGTTGATTCTTTGCACATTTCCATCAATGTCATGTAGCACACGTTTTGTTTATAACTTCGTAAACTTTATGCCAACGTAATATGCACATATCTCTTATAATGACGAATAACTAATGCACTTGTTTTGAAACTAGCAGGAAGTTGACAGTTTAAAACTTTGCAAAGCCCTAGTTTTAGATACTGGACTACAATAATGCAAGATTACGCTGCTGTAAGTAATACTAATTTTATTCATCATCACGTATTAATATAGTTCAATTTAAAGTTATTTTTTTGTATGCCGTAGCATGTGCTAATAATTCAATTATTAAGAAATTACAGACAATTAAGTGTTTCGTAAGCTGTACTTGTCCAATTCTAATATATTAGGTGGCTTTGTGGATGCCAGTACTCCAAAACTAAATGTGATCCATCTCATTGTTTCGTACTTCACCCCTCGCTCTCTGTCCAACTCTAAAGGTTAATATATTTTCATTCGAGACATGATAGATAAATTTATTAGGATCACGTGCTGCATATAAGGGATTTCATTATTTTTATTATTATTACTATAACTGTATTTTAGAATGGATATAAACAGAGTATATTACCCTAATAGATGACGTGGAATTAAGCATTTTAATGATTTCTGAGCCACCTATGTGAACTAGATTACATCGTACGTCAAACATACCAAAACGTGCTAACGATAATGGTAAATTTAGCTGTTGATAATATCTAGTCGACCTTCTGCTCCAAGGAATGTTCTTATACGAACACACCTTTGGAATTAAAGATATTACCTATTCTACTTCAGACTATTGACAGTTTGACTTTGGGATGGACTAAAATCTACAATTATCTGGTTTGTATCTCTGTTTACTAGTATTTGTCCAACTAGCACGTACACATCCTACACTATTGTATCCTTTCCAAGTCCATGTGTACTTGGTCTAATCCCACATTAGCATTTCTCTCAGTACTTGGAGGGTTTCCAAGCGCAACCAAGTTTTGAGGTCCCTCTTGTTCCAAATCAGTTCATTACTAGTAGGTATTAACAGGTTTTATTACTAAATTTACCAGATAAAACATACTGCTTAACCCCCTCGGTGGCACGCTGTTAGCGTGCTCGACTACTATGTCAGTGGCTCCAGGTTCAATACTGGATCGAGGTGAGTTGGCTTCGAGAGAGATGTCGAGCGCGTCTTCTGTCAGATGGGAAGTAAAGGTGGAGTGCCCAAACGAGACCAGCCTTGGTGACTCAGTGTTAACGTGCTTGATTTCCATCGGTGATTGGAGGTACAGATTTGAACCAGACCGAGGCAGGTGGCGTTGTTTTTGGGGGGAGACAGAGAGTAGGGAAGTCCCAATAGTGTCCTGCCATACGGGAGGGTGTGCACGATATAACCATGAAGATTGACAAAATTCACAGGTATGGGATCTCGCTCCCACTCACTTCCTGGCGTCGTCGGTAAATTGCATTCAACTATAGAGTGCCGACGATAAATAACCAGTCAGACACACTCGTCAAATGGGATATAAAGCTGTGGTCCCATGTGGTGTGAAGGGTGGTGGTCAATTAGCAAGTAGTTAGTAGGGAGGTCGGGCGGATCCGTGTGATTAATAAAGAGGATATCATCTTGTAGTATAAGATTTCAGTTCACTGAACTTCAAATTTTTATGCCGTTTTAACAATGCCTGGTTAAATAAACAAGAGTGTCCTCATCAGGACAAACAACGGAAGAAAGGCCTTCGTTGGTTTTAGTGGATTTGTGTGGGCGGTGTAATCGGTAACCGTCAATAAAAACCTCAGTGCGTCTTTAATATTGGGAACTGTCATTGTTACATAACGATTTCATTACCAATAGCTAACAGAAGAATCTCTGTTGACTAAATGACTTGGCGCTGTCATCAAATTTCCTCCTGAAGAGCAGGAATTAACAAAGAGTTAAATTACCGGTATATAGCTTTGTAGTTGAGGGTAAATAGCTGCCTCGGTAGCGTGCTCTGCTACTGCGTTAGTGGTTTCAGGTTCGATGCTGGGTTTGGGAGCGGCTTATTGCGTTGGACACACCAGTTCTCGCGTGATCACTGAAGTTAAGCAACGTAACACCAGCTAATACTAACATGGGTGGCCGCTTGGTAAACTGGGTACCGGCTAATACCCAAAAATCGTCGCATTAGTGTAGTGTCTGTGCAGTCTCTGCATCAGAATTACGCAGTGGACGGGGCTCTAATGACCTCGTAGTTGAAGGGCCCTAAAACACCAAAGAAACAACTCGAGGTGAGTTTGCTTCTTTTATAGGAGAGAGGGGCTCAGAGGGCGTCTTCCGTCGAATGGGAAGTAAAGCCATGGCCCCGTGTGGTGTACGATGTCACATTCACGTAAATGAACTCTAGCTTCTATGCAACGAGTAGATAAGGCAAACTTTCCAGGTGTGGAGCTCGGTTCCCCCCCCCCCCCCCTGGCGTCGGTGGAGTGCTCCCACGAACAGTAGCCCGTATGCTTTATTATCGTCGGTCTATTGTTCGTTGGGAATTCCATCGACGACAGGGGGCGAGCTCCTACACCTGAAAAGTTTGCCTCATCTACCCGTTGCATAGTAGAGAGGGTTCTTTTAAGTGTCAATGCCATGGAACACCACACGGGACCTCGGTTTTACTTCTCATCCGAAGGAAGGCCCACTCCGGGAATCTCTCTCGCTCGAAAGAAACCCACCCATCCGCATTCTCACCCGTTTGTTTCCTGTTCCGATGTGCCAAAAGGAAATTTGAATTTGCTATAGGAGCGGGAAGAGGGTTGGGAATGATGGTGCTATTCTGTAGTCTCTGTTGACGGGGTCCGGGATTTCGAGTTAGAGGAGGCGTCTCCTCCACCTGAAAATTTCGCCGATGGAGAAACATCGTACATACCACAAGGGACTCCTTTCTTGCCCAGCCCCAAAAAATGCCAAATCACGCCGCCCCAGTATCGAACCTCGAGCTACAGACTCAGTAGTTGAGCGGACTACGTTATCTCTGTGGGCGAATTTGCGTGTCATTGTCGCGTAGTTTCAAGGCCAATATTGTAGTACTCATCTTTTTAATTATTAAGTGGAAAGATGAGTACTACATTTTTGGGGACCAGAGAGGGGTGAGCATACTGTGTGTCAATTCTCAGCTGTCACATGTGCAGAACAGTATTAAACGTGATTTGAAAGCTATTCCAAAGTACAAATCTGTTTTATTTGTCAAATTTGTGATCTATGCTTTGGACTGTTGGGGACCCATCGAATCGTTTCTCTCTTTTGTTTCGTTGGTGTTGTAGGGCCCTTCAACTACAAGGTCGTTAGAGCCCCGTCCACTGCGTAGTTCTAATGCAGAGACTGCACAGACACTACACTAATGGGACGATTTTTGGGAACTAGCAGTACCGAGTTTTCCCATGCGGCTACCCATGTCAGTACTAGCTGGCGTTGCGTTGCGTAAATTCAGTGGTCAGACGAGAACTGGTGTCTCCAACGCAATAGGCCGCTTCCTTACCCTAATGTTATGCTGGGGTGTCACTGAGGTCCACTCGAAGATCCCTTTCATCATACGTTTGAGGGAGAATGAGACTCTATAATTAGAATTTTATTATTGGCTCACGACAATCGTAAACATCTGCGAAATGCATAATTATTTTTTTTTACATGTTCTTTGTTGGTGTTTTATGGCCCTTCAACCACAAGGTCATTAGAGCCCCGTCCACTGCGTAGTTCCAATGCAGAGACTGCACAGACGCTACACTAACGCGACTATTTTAGGGCCCATCGACTACTAAGGTCATTAGGGCCCATTGGGTATTAGCAGTACCCAGTTTTCCCAAACGGCCACCCATGGGTTGCGCTGCTGAACTGCAGTGATCAGACGGGAACTGGTGTGTCCAACGCAATTTGCGGCCCCCCTCGCGTTTCCCCTTTTTCAGGGGTAAATTAATAACTTGTCTGTGATGCGGTCTTCTCACTCACAAAACCTGGACACACTATTTGATACATTTAGGTTCTGATGATTGAGTGATTGCATATGGAAGAGTGGCGAACCACGCAACTTCTTACCCCTATGGCAGGGTGGGGTACCCATCTTGTCCCTCTGAATGGACTCACGGGTGAAGCTGAAGTTGGGTGATTTTTCCGCAACCAGCTGCCGATCGAAGCTGCAACCCTATGCTTATTTATCGTCGGTTTACTGCTCGTTGGAACACTCCACCGACGTCAAGGGGCGGGCGAGGAATTTTGCCTCGACTACCCGCGGCATAGTAGTGAGGATTCTTTTACGTGTAAATGCCATTTTAAACCACACGGGACCCCGGTTTTACTTCTCATCCGAAGGAAGACGCACTCAGGGACCTCTCTCTCTCTCTCCCGAAAGAAGCCAAGCAACACCACCTTGGTCAAGTATCGAACCTAGAACCACTAACCCAGTTACTGAGCCCCTATCTACTGCACCACCGAAGCGGGTGGATACAGAGAAATTCAGTAAAACCTCGCAAATAGCTGCATAAAAGGATACAGGGATGTCCATCTCCTAACTAAAGTTTGGATATCATAACCATTTTATTCTTAACCTTGATTGCAACAAGTTTGGAGAATAGTACTATAAAGTTATGTGTATGCACTCGCATATCGGAAATGGATTTTAGAGCTACAGCCATGGTGCTGGATCCTTGAGGTACAAGGTTATCATTTTTATATTCATAAAGGCCAACTACTGATCTCACCTTCAATTTGTTGTAATTTTTTTCAAATGGATTTTTTTTAACAAAGGGTGACCAGCTTAAATGTTGATGGACACCGGAATCGTCGCCGCACCCCGATAAGATAGTGACACTAATTGTACGTTTCATTCCAGATGTGCGTTGGTCAGTAAAGAGAAAACGGAATTAGATACGAAATACAAACGAGAAGGTCAAATATCTGAAAAAGGAGAATGGTGGACTGCCATTTGGTCAACCTCGCCTCGGTGGCAAAAAATAATAGTCGTTTTGGGGTGGATTCAATTAGCAAAAATTGCAATGCATCCCATTAAGGAAACGCAGGCAAACACAGGCATAGTTTCTTTGGATCCAGCTTTCTTACCACTTGCTTACAGTAACTCCTAACCCGTTTCCCGCCTTTGGCAGGTCGGGAGCCCATCTTATCCCTCTGGATGAACACAAAGGTGATATATTGGACAATGTTTTTCGACAGCTGGTTGCCGACCAAAGCTGCAACCCCAATTCTTATTTATAGTTGGTCTACTACTCGTTAAGGCATTGCATCGGCGCCATGGGGTGAGCTGCTACACATGGAAATGGTGCCTCATCTACCCGTTGCATAGTAGGGAGCGGCGAGTTGCGTTGGACACACCAGTTCTCGTCTGATCACTGAAGTTAAGCAACGCAAGCCCAGTTAGTACTGACATGGGTGGTCGCTCGGGAAAGCTGGGTACTGCTAATACCCAATAATCGTCGCATTAGTGTAGTGTTTGTGCAGTATATGCTTTAGAACTATGCAGTGGACGGATCTCTAATGACCTTGTAGTTGACGGGACCTTAAACAACAACAACAACAACGTTGCATAGTAGAGCGGGCTCTTTTACGTGCAATGCCATTGTACACCACACGGGACCTCGATTTTACTTCTTATCCGACAGAAGGTGCACTCCGAGCCTCTCTCTTGCCGGAAAGAAGCTAACCCACCTCGGTCCAGTATCGAACCTAGAACTACTAACGCAGTTACCGAGCGAACTATCTAATGTGCCACCGAGGCGGGGTTCTTACCACTTGAGTAGTATATGTTTCCAATTTTTTACTTAGGGTTTCGAAAACTAGACGACGAGGGTCGATGTCCACTGACCTTTTATTTTCGGACATATCCACATAGTAACAAGTACAGCAATTTCTTTTTTGACAGTGGTTGGAAAATTTAGTATCTGTGAACTTCGACATTTCCACATCCGATAGTCACTCGCTGTCTTATTTTAGTAATTTTGACGAAAGTAACTGCATTATACAGTATGTAGCTCAGGCATGTGAAACTGGGAGTATCCCGAGGACCACATTGGTATCATAGGTATTTGTTGTCATGAGGGCCCTACAATGCCCATGGCGCTCCCCCACAACTGCGCCCCAGGGGCTGCTATCCCGCCCTCGTTACGTCCCTGAGTGGCAGGCCGCATATCGATTGTGCGGGCCACCATTTTCGCACTCTCCCCTACAGTACTTTGTAATAGTTTTTCCCAGCCGGTTTTGGAAGCTCAAGGCGCACACAAACAATTATTTTTTTTTGGCTGACCTGGAAGTTAAATAAAAACAGTCTGTTGTCCGTATTTTGTGACCGAAAAATGCTTGTCACGTCAAATAAGTTTACTACAGTATCATCATCATCTTACCCTTATCCCACCTATGGTAGGGTCGGGTCTGCGGATACTGGCCCTCGTCTTTTGCTTATCTCCCACCAGGTTCCCGTTCATTCCACCACTATCATATCCTTTCGTATAATCTTCTCCCACGTCTGCTTTGGTCTTCCTCTGTGTTTCCAAATTACCTGCATCCCAGTAATGGACCTAACCAGTTCCTCCTCCCCCTTTCAGTCGGGTGAAAGATGTCGCGACCTTTTTGTCTCGATGTTCCTCGCTATCTTGTAATGCTTTATACGATTAGATGTCTTGTGCGGGGTGAACCGAGTTCAATTTCCAGCCATGGAGATATGATGAAGCTCTTGGCACCTTGAAGTACTGTATGTCTAGGGCTGAGTATGTCAGTTATACCTGGTGTAAAAAGAAGTAGAAGAAAATTATTTATTGCTCTAATAATGGAGGTCGTGTGTAACTTGGCAATTTAATGGTCACTTAGTGAAGTCGTTCAACTCCCTCCGGGACGGGGGTGTAACAACCTGACGGTAGCAGGCGGATTCTCAGTTTCTGGGCCGTGGTAGGTTCGTTTCTAATCGAGGGTGTCCATGTTCTAGTAATTACAGTGCAGTAGTTATTTATTTTGCAGCTCCTCTGACTTATGGCTCTTGGGTTGCTCTTCAGTTCTAACTATCCGACATAGCTACGATACAAGAAAGTTGTTTTTGACGCAAAATCCCGTATCTGTGATTGTCAGCTGGACAGCTGTCCGGTATGCAGATGACCTTTTGTTGGCACTTTTATTTATTTGTTGCTCATTTATAGCAATGCTTCGTAGCTTCCTGTTTTGAGTTCGTTAAATGAATTTTGCCAAGGAAGTCTTTTTTAGATCTAGTAATAAATAACGATTACTTGGTCTTGTTGCACAAGCCTGGTTTGAGGGAAATGAAGAGGAAGGTGGCAAGGTCGAGTATGTGGGTTCTGGCCCTCCACTTTCGCCTATCTCTCACGAGATCCCCGTCCACCCCACACACTACCATATCCTTACGGACAACCTGTTCCCACGTCTCCTTCGTTGGGAGCAGGTGCAGGGGATCAACACCCTAGTGTCGGCAGCCGTCAGGGGTCAGCGAGCGAGCCTCGGGACGTCGTTATCATTCTCCCGCAACGTAATGGGGTTGCAGATCTCGGCTCCTATAACTGATAATGCATCGAGTGTCTTCTGTGGGGTAGGCCGGCATCCTCCCACAGACAACCCGTTTAATATTCTTCCGGGTTGCAGATGCCTGGCTGGAGTGCCTTCAACCAGAGTAGTCCCATCAACAATAGGGGCTACTGTCAGATTAGGGACGTGGAATGTGGGGACCATTACGGAAAAACAGGGGAATTAGTTAGTAAGCACCGGCAGCATGGGGAGGACCAAGCAGACGTGAGAGCAGGTTGTCCGTAAGGATGTGGTAGTGTGTGGGTTGGGCAGGGACACGGAGGAGGATTGACTCTGCATCCACCTGGTTTACAGACGGACTGAGTTCAATTCCCAGCTGTGAAGGCATGATGGTGTTATCACCGCTGTTCTCCTTCCTCTCTTTCTCATTGATGCCTTGAGGGAGCGGCGTATTGCGTTGGACACACCAGTTCTCGTCTGATCATTGAAGTGAAGCAACGCAACCCCAGCTAATACTAATATGGGTGACGGCTTGGGAACACTGGCTGCTGCTAATACCCAAAAATCTTTGTAGCAGCGTAGTGTCTGTGCAGACGCTGCATTAAAAACTACGTAGTGAACAGGGTGAATTTGGTGAAGGACAGACTAAGAGAAAATTAAGAAACATGACTAATACGATAATTTTCTGTTAATATATTTCTGTATGATTTTTTTCTTTAGTTGTTGCAACGCACGCGTGATGCATTTAACACCGGGCGCACCATAACCAAAGAATTTCGGCGACGACAGCTGAAAAATCTCTTAAAGCTCCTGGACGATAACGAAGATGCCCTCATCGTTGCGTTGCATGAGGATTTGCACAAGGTCCTTGAAAATAACTTAAAATTTACATACCGTCATCGGACCAGCAAATAATTTTATTGTTTTGAAAAGGTGATGCTCACACTAACCACAACTTGTACTGGTCCGGGCAATGTCACTTGAAAGTCAACATTGTTTGGGACAAACATTTGCAAGTCATTATCTAAACCTCAATGGCAATGTTTTTGACTCATGAGTCCGAGTCGAGAGGGAAGTAAAACCATGGCTTTTCAGACCTTCTGGAATGAGGAAACATTTCTTACCCGTACCAGTACCGGGTACAGGGAAAAATTCTTACCGAATCCCGAAAATTGATGAATAGTGCAGTGAGGGTCCTATCCTGGCATTCTTACCCCTCTCCCCTTTGTCGGACGTGCCCTTGGCAACTTCAGCAAAAGAATTTCTATCCTGAACTGCTAGTGTGACAGTAGGTTGCTGTCCAATACCTTTGTGGTGAATTCAGGATCGACCCAGGAAAGCATACATTTTGGAGGCCTCGGACCTTCGTGACGTCGCGGTTACCCCAACGATGAACCTGCAAAGCACTTTTCTGAAACAGTTATTTTCAATAGCTTTTTAATTATTTTAGTCTTTGTAATTACATTTCTTGGTGAATTGGCGCCTCAGGCAACTGTCTACTTTGCCTGTGCATAAGACCGGCCCTGGGTGAACTTCATGCAGCTTAGGTTGCCTTGAAAGTTGGTATGTCCATTGCATGTCATGTGTGAAATCGACGATAAAATTGCTGGTCCATTGACTATGTCGAATAATGTGAATTAATTTTCAACCTAAGGAATTGTACTATTTGTGTGAGAGACTTACATAGTTGTTTTTGTTTCTTTGCAAGTAGCCCAAACAAGAAGCTGCTTTAATGGAAATACATCAGATGAAAGGTGCCATTCAAGTGGCAATTTTTAATTTGGATGAATGGATGAAACCACGAAAGGTTAGTTGAAGATTAAACTGCAGGTGTCAAAAAACATTGAATATAAAGTTTTTGTTGAGTTAAATCTTGAATCAAAAATTATAAAAGAAAAAACAAGGATATTAATTCGCTTGTACTAATTTCTCGTTACTAAATTATTCTCAGGCAGAGAAGTCACTGGTAACTATGATGGAGACGCTGTTTATCCACCCAGAACCGTATGGTGTAGCTTTGGTTATAGGTGCCTGGAATTACCCACTTGAACTTACAGGAAGCCCATTAGTGGGAGCAATTGCTGCTGGTTAGTCGACGCTTTTAGATATTTAAACTTCTGTATCTCCACAACCTAGTAATCTAAAGCTAGTTTAGTGCTTACGTTGACCTCATTAAGTTAAGCAACGCAATCCGTGCTAGTACTAAGATGGGTAGTCGCTTGGGAAAACTGGGTACCACTGATACCCAAAAATCGCCGCATCAGCGTAGTGTCTGTGCAGTCTCTGCATTAGAACTACGCAGCGTACGGGGTTGTAATGACCATTGTAGTTGAAGAACCCTAAAACACCAACGAACAAACAATCGACCTCACGAATGGTCTTGTGACAATTTTAGGACAAGGTAGGTCTGAAAGATTCCCACCATGTCATCGGTTTACTAGTATTATTAATGAATTGTGAGAATGATGGTAAAATTTTATAAATTTGTTGCCACAGGTTGTGCATATTCATATTTCTTGTAACCTACTGTAAATACAGGAGATGAAATTCTCGGGAGCGGCTTATTGCGTTGGACACACCAGTTCTCGTCTGATCACTGAAGTTAAGCAACGCAACCCCAGCTAGTACTAACATGGATGGCCGCTTGGGAAAACTTGGTACTGCTAATACTCAATAATCGTTGCATTAGTGTAGCGTCTGGGAAGTCTCTGTAGTAGAACTATGCAGTGGACGGCACTCTAATGACCTTGTAGTTGAAGGGCCCTAAAACACCAGCGAAACAAAAAAAAAATGACATTCTCGTTATTTCGATTTTAGGCAATTGCTGTGTTATCAAACCTTCTGAGATATCGCCAAACGTTGCTCAGGTTCTATGCGAGCAGATTCCGAAATATCTTGATCCAGTGAGATAATGTTAACCATTTGTTATGTTGGTAACTTCATAGAGCTAAAATGATCAATTTTATAGGATTGCTATCCTGTTGTGCTGGGTGGTCCTGAAGAGACAAGTGAGCTTCTGAAACAGAGATTTGATTATGTTTTTTTTACTGGTTCTACGCACATTGGAAAAATTGTAAGAGAAGCAACAAATAAATACCTTACGCCTTGCACCTTGGAACTTGGTGGAAAAAGGTAAAGTGTTTAAAGAAGTCACTCTCATTTAAACATCAATGTACAGAAATGTTTTATCGTAATTCTTGGTAATTATTTTGTAGCCCCACATACGTCGCTGATGATGCTGACATTGAAATAACTGCCAAGAGATTAATCTGGGGAAAATTAAGCAACTTTGGACAAACTTGCATTGCACCAGATTACGTTCTGTGTTCTAAAAACATCCAAAGTGTGTTGATTGACGAAATCAAGAAGGTGATACGGAATTGGTATGGAGACGACCCAAAAGAGTCACCAGACCTTGCAAGAATTGTAAATGATAGAAATTATAAGTGAGTGACTTATAATAATTGTAGGATGGGGGTTGTAGCTTTGGTCGGAAACTAGTTGCGGTAAAACACTTTCCAATAGATCACCGGTGAGTCCACTCAAAGGGACAAGATGGGTGCCCAACCCTGCCATAGGCGGGAAAAAGGTTAGAAAAATGCTTTGCTGTTTACTGTTATCCTTTTTGGTCCTTCCAACGGAGGGAGGTTACTGAACTGTCCTGCGACTATTATTTGGATTAAGACTACTTGAGAATTATCATTATTATTTTTAACAGTCAAGAAGTTAGTTAGAGAAGATCTGAAAAAAAAAATATTTCAAGTGTTTCAGGTCTTCCCACAAAGATGATTCAGACTTTGATGAAAAGTGTAAACGTAATAACAGATAAATGAGAATTTCCTAAGGGATTCTGAATATTTGGGGCACACTTTTTTTGAAGTGCGCCCCCTTTCGCTGTCAGCTGGCTGCGGAAAAGCACCGTCCAATATATCACCTTTGTGTCCATTCAGAGGGACAAGATAAGTACCCGACTCTGCCATAGGAGGGGGTGGGCTTGCTTGCTTGGAGGGTTAGGAGTTGCTTGATTTTTACTAAGGGTGTCTTCATCTCTTCATTCAACCATTATTACATTGTTTTGGTGAATTAAAAAATGCATTTTAAATATTAAATCATTCTAGGCGACTCGTAACCATGTTGAAAAATAGTAAAGGTGATGTGGTTTTGGGTGGTACGATGGATGCTAATGAGCGATATATTTCCCCAACTTTAATAGTTAATGTGACAGAAGATGATTCGACAATGACAGAGGAGGTATTCACATTTGTGAAATGCACGTCAAAGCAGAATAGATGTTGAATACTGTATATGTCAATTTTATGTCGTATAAATGTAGATATTCGGACCTATTTTGCCATTTGTGAATGTGGATAGTGCGGAGGAGGCAATTAAATTCATTAACAAAGGGTAATATTTTGTCCCAAAGCCTTGTGGACAAAGCTATGCTGTATATTTAAGAATTAAGTACTAAAATTGAATTTGAAAGAGGTCAAGAATTTCCCCATTTTTTTTTAGGGAAAAGCCGTTGACTTTGTATGCATTCTCGAGGGACAACAGAACACTGATGAAGTTTATAAATAAGACATCATCTGGCAGCGTTTTGTGCAATGACACTTTGATTCATTTAAGTGGTGAGTTTTTATTTCGTTCTATTATTGATTTTAAATTCGAAGCTGCCGTCGAGATACTTGCACTTTTTAGCTGTGTCGTTTTTTTGTGGCTTAATTTTCAATTTTTCTTTTCATAACAGTTGAGAGTTTGCCTTTTGGTGGTGTTGGGATGAGTGGAATGGGTAGCTATCACGGAAAGACTTCCTTTGATACGTTTTCACACTTTAAGAGTTGCTTGATAAGAAATTTTTCTGGTGTTGGAGAATATTTAGCCAAGTAAGCATATTTTGTAACTTTTTACGACAGTGAAACCTCTCTAATTGGTACACCTGCGGGGCCCCGGCCAAAGTGTACCCATAAGATGGCGTTACAGCAGCTCCTAGCCCTTTTCCCACCTATGGCAGGGCCGGGTACCCATCTTGTCCATCTGAATGGACACAAGGGCGATATATTGGACATCCTGGTTGCCGATCGAAGCTGCAACCCCTATGCTTCTACTATACGTCGGTCTACTATTTGTTGGGGAATTCTACCCACACCTGGAAATTTTGCCTCATCTACCAGTTTCATAGTAGACTGGGCTCTTTGACATGCAAATGCCATCGAACACCACACAGGACCTCTGTTTTACTTCTCATGGAAAGCGCACTTGGGACATTTCTCTCGCCTGAAAGTAGCCAACCCACCTCGGTCTAGTATCGAACCTAGAACCACTGACGCAGTTACCCAGCACCCTAAACACTGTGCCATCGAGGTGGGATGTACCCATTAGACAAGGTGCAAAATGATGCCGCAGGGTGACGCAGCGTAACGCAGCCCTGCGAAATTCTGCTAGCAGGCAATCACCACACATTGAATCGCAGTTTTTCAACATACTGGTTTGCAATTTGCGTCAACTAAAATGGCTTTCAACGTAACAGTGATTGCCTGCTAGCAGAATTTCGCAGGGCTGCGTCACACTACGTCACCCTGCGGCCTCATTTTGCGCCTTGCCTTACAGAGTTGGTTTTCTGAAAATGGTGACAGACATTAGGAGTATCAATAGAGGGGTGTACCAGTTATAGTGGTGTACCGTTTAGAGGGGTGGTAATTACATAAAGCCTATGGCTGAGAAATCAGTGCCTTTAGAGGAATGTACCCATAGAGAGGTCTTACTGTAACAATAATTCTTGCTGTGTATTGATCAAACGGACTTAAATTCGTTTGTTTGTGTTTTCAGAGGTCGCTATCCACCATACAGTGAAAAGAAGATAAAACATCTTTCCTTTATGTTGCAGAAGAGGAAGCCTATTACTATTCCATATTTTACATATATATTAACATTTTGTTTTGGTGTGTTGATGTCGGTAATAATTTCACAGATCATTAATGAAGCTATATAATTGCATAAATGATGCTGGACAGAGTTAAGTAATTTTCATTAATTGAATGTGTTGGTAAATGTATATTTTTTAACAAGGCACTATAATATCGGCGGGTGAAGTCTTACCAGTAATCATTTTAGCAGATTCATTAATGGAATAATTTACGCAATAATTAATTGATATTACAAAAGGTTCTCACCATCTTAAGCTAATTCTTATGTGGTTTGAGGACTTGCGTATGTGACGATTGTTGTGCTTAAAACCAATCATTTCACATTGAAAAAATTATCTGAATTATAAACATGTAATATTTTCTAGAGAATGGAACCTAAAGTTTAATAAAAAAGGGCATCAATTTTTGTCACTAATATCAAATTATTTTTTTGACTACAGGTGCTTTAGCAAAGGGCTTTCGTAAATAAACCAATTATAAATGTAAGTAAAATTTCAGTCTCCAACTGGTTAGTATTACTATTGCTTTGTGGTAGCATGCTGGATTAGTGAGTCACTGGTTCCAATTTTGATCCTTGCCATGGTTGAGAAAGAGAAAGATGCGAAGTAAAACCGTGACTCCTGGGGCATTGGGCTAGTGACTCGGCCCCGTGACAACATTAACACTAAGGAAATGATGTACTCGTTGACCAATATGCTACCAAGTATAAGAGGATTTAAGCTTAACTACTACAACGCAAGCCCAGTTAGTACTGACATGGGTGGTCGCTCGGGAAAGCTGGGTACTGCTAATACCCAATAATCGTCGCATTAGTGTAGTGTCTGTGCAGTATATGTATTAGAACTATACAGTGGACGGGTCTCTAATGACCTTGTAGTTGACGGGACCTTAAACTCCAACAAACAAATTAACTACTACAGCATTTAGAGTAGTGGAACGTTCGTTTTATTGGAGGACCGTATTGACAATATGGAAACTTTTTGCAGGCTGCATGCACTATGACCTGTGTGTAAACTATCTATATAGATGCCATGTGCATTTTTAAAATTTATAAAATGCATACAGTAACTTTTTATATCGGATTTAATCAGGGGCGGATCATGGAGAGCACTTCAAAGAAAGTGGCATTATTCTAGCTTGCAATTACAATAATTCTTCTACTGCTCCTTAGACAATGTTCCATCTTCAGTGGTTTAGCCAACTACAGATTGACTGTAACTGTTGAGCTGGCAATATAGAAATTGGGATAGCAATGCAAAAATGCCTCATTAGTTGCAAAGTTGAATCATGCATCAGGTGAAATATGCGCCCCTTTGAGGCACTTAGGGGGAACAATTGCTGCATTGGTGTCTCCATCCCCCCTGGATTTAATGGTATACCGGATTTAATACACATTTAATGTACAATACGTTGGTATACCCAATACGTTTACCTATACTCTGTATCAGATCTACTTACATATTATATAAATAGGTAACAACAATTGCTAAATGCGAATTTTTTTGTCATTTTTTTTCTAATGTACCTATAATTATCAAAATTCTCCGCGGGCCGCACGAGAGAACATTGCGGACCGCATATTTGAGATGGCTAATTTAGAGCTTGTTGAAGCATCCCCACATGGCATGGCAGGTCACAGGTAGTCGAGGCTGACGGGTATTTTGGTGACGTCATAAATTAATATCCAATCACATTTTAGTCAAGTTGTTGACGTACTATCGTTCTTCAGAAAAGTTAACTTGCTGCGAAGAGGTAGTGCACGTGACCGTGTCAGCCAATGAATGAGAAGAGACCCATAGTGCTTCTAAATGCGCGCAAATTTGACGCTCTGAAAGTTTCTTCGAGAAATGATTAGATATTGAGTGCTTTTAGAAATTTGTATGAGTTAGTTTTATTACTTGACATCGACGTATGGAACATCTGGATTAATTACAATTCATGATTCTTACATAAGTGGTTTCGTTAGGCATGTCACGGTTTCTCAATTCACGGTAAGATGTACAGTAGTTCTATTGTCCTTGGTAACTTGAAGAATCAACCATATTGTATGTAGTCATGGAGATAATGCAATGATTGTGGCAAATTCATTGTGTTTCTTGGCACATTTACGTAAATGCACGTAATTTAATATTAAAGTGTAATTACTTTGTGTTTACGATGTGTTGATTACGTGGTATTAATGTATGCATGCCATTTTTACATTAGTTTTCCATTCGATTTCAATGTCTATTTTTACGATTGTCTTATGCATATGACATAGAATTAACACTAGCGAAAAAAAAAACAACTGTCATTTTCTTGTTTTCTAAAGTCAGTGTTTCTTGTATCTTAAAGTCTTGTTTATTAAAGTGGAAAATAGGATAGGTTAGTTTAATGAGTCTAATGGGCTCAATACAAAAATTGCTATTTATGGTATTCTAATATAGACTAGGAACTGCGCAGTTTTTGTTCAAATGAATTAACCCATTGTGTCTCCTCTCACGACCTAGAGTTGATTTCATATTTGAAAACAATAAATTAGATTACCCGTGCTAATATATTCTAGTTTCACAAATTGTCAGCGTCCAGTTTCAAAATTGCTTTGTTGTATCATCGACATGGTCTTCAACATTGATTATATGGTACATCGCGCTTTATTAAAATGCTCTTCTCATAAACGACATCGTAAATACAAAAACAGAAATGTATTCACATGAATTTTACATCTACAATCATATGAAGATGATAATTACTTTGTCAAATGACATTGCCTTGGAGTAGAACA
The DNA here is from genome assembly GCA_013389805.1 of Trigoniulus corallinus. NCBI lineage: Eukaryota > Metazoa > Arthropoda > Diplopoda > Spirobolida > Trigoniulidae > Trigoniulus > Trigoniulus corallinus. The sequence goes on from JAAFCE010009126.1 coordinate 3,410,193, forward strand.
ATTCAAATAGCCTTTCGTTAGCATTGCACATGCTAGTAGTCTAATTTTGAGTGGCCAAATTCTAACTCACTAAATTTAGAATTTAATTCGAATTATTGCTAGTTTATAATATCATGGTTTATTGTATATGACCACTTGGGAATCCATGAAGCAAAAGTTGTTTCTTCTAGTTTATATTTTTAAATTAAAGTTACTATGATCCCCTTCATCACGACATACACGCAAGTAGTTATCAAGTCCATGTTTTAAATTGCAGCGTGAGTTCAACTACACAAAGTTCCAGTGAAGATGACAGCGACGTAGACTCTGTTGATGATTCTCAATATTCGGACATTGGTAAAGCATGTGATCGTACAAGGAAAAGTGTACCAGTTCGACGATGGTCAAAAGACGAGGTACGTCTAGTCATTAAAAGCATCTATTCCAAAATATGCGTGACTTGGATGCAAAAGCCTTGACAAGAATGATATACATGGGTTTTGGGATGGAATCTTGAATTTCAGGATAAACTACTGAAACGATTGGTGGAAACCCATGGCGTAGAGAACTGGAATGTTATTGCTGATCATTTTTCTAACAGGACAGAATTACAGTGCCAATATCGTTGGCAGAGAATATTCAACCCCCATCTGGTGAAAGGACCGTGGACAAAAGAGGTTGGGCAAAAACTTGAATTATTTCATGCATCTCATGTGTCTTTGTTTCGTCATAGTAGATTTTTCTATATTTGGTGATGTTTAGGCGGTTTTTGTCTTGTAACTCGTTTGGTTGTACCAGTTTGTGAGTGGGCAGTACTTTATGGGATATATTCAGTAATTTATTTTAAGACTATCCTATTAGGTGGATGAGATTTAAGTTGGAAAGTTGGTTTTTGTTTGAGGATGTTGACAAGTTGAGATTTCTAACACCAAAGTTAATTCCAAATGCTGATTGAGGACACCCACTGTAAATGTTCTGCAACCTTTAGTAAGATGCTGATTGACGATACTTTTAAATTTGAACTAAAACTTCCGTTACTGCAAAACATCTGCTAGTGTCTTTCAACCTTTAATTGCCACCATTTCCACCTGTGAGGCCATTGTTTGCGACTTCATACATGTTTTTCATCTGACCTTCTCTTACATCCCCTTCGTTATTTGTAGACATTAATTTTCTTACACAGGTATCAAATTAAATTGTAATGATTGAATTCTTCACTACAAATGATAAGGATGAAACTAAAGAAATTAACTTCCGTTCTCACACTACTCAACCATGAACCTCACTTACACGTATCTTGATAACAATCGAATTCAGGATAGAATAGTGTTTTGCATATACTGTATTTGTTGGTCACTATTGAGTGTGTGCTGGTTGACCATTTTAAAATATAACATCCTTGCTTTTCAGCTTTTATACTCGCTCGGTGTTATAAAAGGCATTACGAAAATGACTAAAATTAGACTGTGGTTTTAATTAGAAAAGTAGCGGGTTTTTTTGACTAATTGCTATATAATCTATGCTTTAATGATAGACATTTGTTGGTAGATCGCATAATTTGAGGTTGCAGTCCATTACAATTTGTATACCTCGTTACTTAAATTATTTATCCACCTTAAGTGAAGGTTTTGATCTAAATGAATATTGAAATCCATTGGATGGGAAAAGTAGATTATGCTATGCTTAAGTATCGGGGCACCATGAGGGCTCTCAACTTGTGCGTACAATCGATCTTTTTTTTTTGCCGGACCCAAAGTTTACTCCCAATCTTATACAGTGCCATTGTTCACGTGTTTAGTGTTGTGGAAAGTTATAGTTATGCATCGCACACCCTTATAAAGGGATATAAGAGAATGATTTTTCAAAGCCATTTCTTTTGCCTTGTTAATATTTTGAATTTGCTTTGTTGAGTCGTAACCCTCTATTTCTTAAGAATAAATATACTGGTGGTGCAAAATGGGCTATTGAATGATAATTCATTTTTATGTGCTATAGGAGGATAGAAAGGTTGTTGATTTAGTACATACATATGGTCCTAAGAAGTGGACGTTAATAGCAAAACATTTAAATGGACGTATCGGGAAACAGTGCAGAGAAAGGTAGTTGTCGTTACAATGTCACTTGTGGTTGATGACCTCTGCTATTGATATTAATTTGTGAAAGTTATCTTTAGGTGGCACAATCATTTGAATCCTGCAATTAAAAAAACCGCTTGGACCGAAGAAGAAGATAGAATAATTTGTGAAGCACATAAAACTTGGGGAAATCAGTGGGCTAAAATTGCAAAGTTGTTGCCTGGAAGGTAATTAACGTGCAAGAGATATTGTATGCAGAGCCATTTTACTAGGTTCTAAAGTATATTTTCTTTGCATGGGTAAACACCATCAGAACCGATAACGCCATAAAAAATCACTGGAATTCAACTATTCGTAAGAGAGTAGAATCTGAAGACTGGCAATCATCAAAACGCCGCAGTGTTAGTGGTGATGTTTCCAAAGTTTTGAGCCCCATGCCTTCTACTTCAGGAATGGATTGTTCCACGATGGGAGATTGCACGCCGACTGAGATTTGTTTGACAGCTTCGACTACTGCTTCTCCTTTAACTTTTGAAGTTAGTTGACTTTATAGTTTGTAAAGATTATCGTGTTTGTCATATACTGCAGTGTTAAACATGATACTAATTAGGTTAGTTCCATGGATCAAGATGAAAGTTATCCATGTATTTATAGCTCCCGACCTGCTCACGCCAATGATGATAGTAAGCTATTTGATCTTTTATCTCTATTATATGAAACCACCTTTTTGATTTGTATTTGACCTTACTTTTTGTAGCCGATTCATTTTATACATCGTCACCCAGATGTGGGGTACAGCAGAATCATCCTTTAGTTTGTCCTCCTCTCATTCCTTCATCCCCAGTATGTTCTCCTGAAGTTTGCGCTAATGTATCACCATCTGTGTGGGAGTCGAGTCTATCATTTGGAGCTAGTCCTGTGACAATAACTGAAGGCGTTGTTATTTCGTCAATCTCTACTTCGCATGCCAATCAGCATGTAGAACAAAGTTTTCAGACTTTAACTCACGTTCCAGTTGATGGTCACCAACACAATGCAGGGTCACTTCAGGGATCAAATAATCTTCCTGTAATTGACTCTGAGGAGCTTTTCTCACCTTTGGAGTAAGACTTCACTTTTGATATCTTTGAGGTTTTGCCCATTATTAAGCGTAAGAATTAATATGAATTGCATATCTAGTATACCTTTCATTAAGATTTACCTTTGCCAAAATTGCCTTGTAACACGATTAATTACCGTTTGAATTATAGAGATATCATCAAGGTGGAAGATTTGAGAGGCTCTCCTGAGCTCTCTTCCAATTGTGACTCGGGGTCTTTTGGTAACATGACAGCTTTGGATCTCATTGGAGGTTCAAATGTGAACACTGGTGTGACTCCTATCAAATACACATATCTTCGAGATAAAGATTGTATCGGTGAGTTAAGAACCCTAAATAATTGAGTCATTTTAGGATCTTAATATTTCTGATGCAGCTTCTTGTTTGTCTTTCGTGTATTCAGAAGCAGAAACTATGAAACCTAAGCAAGGGATAATGCCCCCGCAGGTGTCGAATAAACCGAATACACCTCCTGCTATTCTAAGGAGAGGCAAGAGATACAAGCAGGTATGTTAGTAGTGTTTAAAAAATTCTGTTCATTGATTATACCGATGAAGACTGTATGGAGACGAACTCTGTATTGCAGCAAATGTCACCTAAATTGCATACCACTTCCTCGACAACATACCCCGTTTTGGAAATGCAAGAACAGACTCATGGCCATGTTATGGATGTTGATACTCTGCCACATATGCTATCTGACAGTGGTTTTGAACCAAGTCAGTCGTCAGAGTTTGTGAATGACAGTCACTCTCTAATAGAAGGAGTATTTATTCATGGACATAAACCTCATGAGTTGCAAAGTGAGAGTCTTAGTAAACTCACTCCCATAAAAGCATTACCATTTTCACCTTCTCAGGTAAAAAGAAACTCATCAATCGGCGACTAAACAATTTTTTTTTTTGTTAAAATAACCTAATTTATTAATTGTTTGTTTAAGTTCCTGAATATCTCAAGTAGTAATTTTGGTGAACGCGTTAGTTTGACGTCAACACCAGTATGTGGGTTCCAAGTTCATCTTACTCCAGAGCATCCATCACTGATGAAAGACGTGACTAACAATGGAAATTCAAAGTAGCTTACATTGCTTGTCACAATGGTCGCATGTTCCTTTGAAAGTTAATTTTTTCTTTTTTCTTAAGTACACCCAAAATTCGCCGCGCATTGATTGACTATACTCCACGGACACCAACACCTTTTAAAAAAGCCCTCGCTGAGATGGAGAGACATGGTGGATCATTTTTGTCTTCTGTTCAGAGCCCTACGCACCTAGTAGACGACATATGCGACATCATCACAAAGGATCTTCACGATGAAAGTGATAGAGGGAATATAAGTAGACAAAAAATTACTTCGTCATTGTGTAATCTGTCAAATCGTTACAAATCTGAACCTCTGACGCCACCTAATCGATCTGATGACTCTGGTTACTACAGTAGTAAACGAAAGCGCAGTAAAGAGGTAGGTTCAACCAAACTGGAAATAGGTCTTTCTTTTAAAAAAACCATGTGCTAATTTTATTTCTCCTAGAATATGTCACCACATCGAATAAGGAAGGCTTTGGCCCACACCTGGTCTACTCCAGGAGACATCTCTGTACTTGGTTTCACCCCTGATTCTCATCTCACTTCATTTCTTAGTCCAGAAACTCCTGTATGACATTAATATTATTATTATGTGAAATGATCTATATTGGATACTAATGCAGAAATATATTTACTAGAGCAAATCACTTACTGGCGACACATCCGTTCTATTCTCGCCGCCGTCAATAATCAAGGAGGCTTTTTCGGAGGAAAATGGTGTCTCTTCAAATAAGACGATGACGAAAGGCAACAAAGATGATTTAAAAATGAGAAGAGAAAAATATCAACTTGAATGTGATCAAAGCACAGACTCGTGTCCTAAGGTGAATTACTAGATAAGTTCAGATGGTGTTTGACGATATAGAGCAGTTAGCACAAAAATGTAATGATTTCTATACTTTAGTTGGATGTCCGATGGGAGATGGTGGCTTGTGGAAAGACAAAAGATCAATTAGATTTAACGGAGCAGGCTCGGCGCTGGATGAATATGTTACGACCGCGGTCCTTAAACCTGTAATCGTGGAAGAGCTTGTAAGAGTATTTAAGCTTTGATTTGTATTGGACTTGTGTTGCTAGCGGGCATCAAATTTAGGCAGCTATAAAATGAAGGTGTTATTTTGTTGGAACAGGTGACTGGACGGTTATTTGGGGATAAGAATCTCGATATAATAAGCCTTGGTAATAGTGATTACTCCTCTTAGTATGGTCATTGTTGTTGCCGATCTTGCTATTGAAATTCTAGTATTAGTGTTTCGTTACTTTATGTGGTTAAGCAGGCTGATTTTCTTCAAGAACTGTGGTCTAGTACCCCCGTAATTGTTAGATTTTTTTTATATACAAACTGTTTCTAGCTTTAATTTCATCTTAATAGAGAACAAACTTAGTAAGGCAATTATTTGATGTTTGGTCGCAAAGGACACATTGAGCAGATGGCTAGTTGTTAATTGCAGTGGGTAATATTGTTTAAGATTGATGGAGACTAGCGTTGAATTTCAAGAAGCAGCTCTTAAAATAGTCAAACTTATCAATGCTGTGAAAATATATCCATTAGTTCAAGTTTCACTTCACATCACTTAAGTTTTTTTAGCTGGTCGTTAAGCACTTAGTCATTAGTAGCACATTATTAACTCCGCCGGTAATAAATCAAACGATACCTGTGATAGTCCTCTAACGTGTGTTTTTTTTTTTTGTGTTTCACCTAGTTTCTCTAGTTTTATCATGAAGCATATTGAAGTTATTTGTCATTGCGTTTCACTTCATCAAGTAAGTTGAGAGATAGAGAAGGTGTTAATCATAAAGCTTTGACATTTCGTGTCTGTAAGCAGTGAAACTTTTGTTTTTTGTAATTTGCTCGAGAAAAGTTTATAAGCTTTTTATTAAATTGGTTTGGTAACATTGATAAATGCTTTATATCAAAATGATATGTTGCATTTAAGATCTTGATACACAGATGTAATCTATAAGGCTGTGTAGAGAATTATGATTAACACTGAGTGATGTAAATTTTATTACAAAAATAGAAATTTGTACAAATTCGTCCTTTTGAAGAGAAAAATCACCATCGTTTTATATCATGCCGTATACGTAACTCTATAAAAGCGATTTTAAGTTAAATTTTTAAGTAGTTGTAATGTTTTTGGGTAACAACCTAAAAGTGAAATAACTTATATGTATGATATTGCTACTGGTCATTTCTCTTCTGAGGACTATTTATAAGAAAGATCCTATTACGATAATATTAACATATTATATAAATCTATATATATATATATATATTTGAGCCTCTTGTCTAGTTCAAAAAAAATTATTTGTACAGCCTTATAAATAACCTATGTAACGCAGAAAGTGCATAATGTATTTTTTGTTGTTGCTGTTTTGCAGTGGCGTCATTGTCGTTTTCTTCGTCTGTTTTTAAATGAAGTGCTAGTAAATTTAACACAATTTTTTTTAATGTAGACTGATGCACTATAAAATGTTAAGAACTATTCATGATTTTGTATTTGTTATTTTTTTGCAGATGTTCAACGTCAGAAAGCTGAAATCATCCGATTAAGTTTCGTTTGTATTTCTGTAATACCGGTCTCTCTACTGCTGAAATCCTCGCCTCAGTGGCGCAGTGGGTAGCGTGCAAGAGATGACCCAAGTGCGCCTTCCTTCGGATGAGAAGTAAAACCCAGGTCCCGTGTGGTGTACGATACCATTTACACGTAACAGAACCCTCTCTACTATGCAACGGGTAGATGAAGCAAAATTTCCAGGTGTAGGGGCTAGCCCTACCCCCGTTTGCCGTGTAGTGGAAGTGGGGTGCCCCAACGAATGATAGACCGACGATAAATAAGCATAAGGGCAAAACGCGCGGTCGGCGGGTTGCGCGCCCCGTCGCGGTTTTTCGGATGTCCTTGCTTGTAGTCATTCTTGCCCTTAAAAGCAATTGGGGATGGTTGAAGTGGTGACAGGCTGGTTGAGTCCTTTGTGATAGGAGAGTCCCAATCAAGTTGAAAGGGAAGTGCTACAGGGCAGTGGTTAGACCCGCTATGCTATATGTATCAGTGTTGGGCAGTGAGGAAGAGCCACGTCAATGGAATGCAAGTTGCCGAGATGCGAATGCTGCGGTATATGAGTGGGAAGAAGTATATCAGAGGTAGGCTGGGGTTGGGACATCACGGAAAAGATGAGGGAGATTAGGTTGAGGTGGTATGGATACGATGAAAAGAGGGGAGGAGGAGCTTGTTAGATCCAATTCAGGAATGCAGGTGGTTGGAAGCACCGGAGAAAGGGGAGACTGAAGCAGACATGGGAGCAGGTTGTCCGTAAGGATATGGCAGTATGTGGGGTGGACAGAGACCTGGTGGCAGGTTGGCGGGGTGGAGGACTACAGGTGGGATAAGAGTATGATGATGTTCCTTGTAGACATTTTTGACAGTCAGTTAAAATGATTTTCGACTTGAAAATAAGCTTTTCCAAGTCGAAATCCATTACCAGACTTCTTTTTGTTGAAGAAAACCGCGTGGGAATATTCTCCCATGCAAGCTGTAGAAATTGGAAACTGCTTTACCGCGCGGTCGTCGAGTTCGCCGCGTGCGGTTAAGCGGCAGGCAGTGCGTTGTCATTCATTTACCCCAATACAAATTGATAGCTGCTCACCCGCAGCGGCAAGCCGCCCGTGCGTTGTTCACCTAAGACCCGGTGCACACATGCGATTTTTACTCGTGTGGCTTATTAGTTGCAATGGGAGAGTGCACACATACCTGCGGTCCCGCAAATCGGAGTTGCGTCTAAAAATGCCCGCAGATCCCTACCGAACCGCAACGGCTTCGCACCCACACATCCGATCGCGTAGTACCTCTTGGTCTATTGAGTGGTGCACACCCGTCGATATCGTAAGTGCGGTTTCTTAGTTTTGAGATTTGGTAGGCAAAAAGGGCACGCCTTTCTAGAAGTTGCCAAATGTGTACTGGCGACATTTCACCGCATGTGTGCATTGAATTGCTGTGGCCTAAGGGTTGCAACTTTGGTCGGCAACCGACTGCGGAAATACACTGTCCAATAGAGATCACCATTGTGCCCATTCAGAGGGACAAGATGGGTACCCGACCCTGCCATAGACGGTAAGAGGGTAAGGAGTTGCTTGCGTTCTACTACTGAAGGTAATTTACCGACGCCAGGGGACGAGCGAGCCTTCTACACGTTTATTTCGCTCTGTGATGAAAAGGACATCGTACATATCAGCCCCTTGTCCGCTGGCTTGCTCACCTCAACCAGGATTGAACCTGCATCAGTGACTCCTTCAAGCACACTACCGTTGGGTACCAGATCCTGCCATACGCGGAAAAAAAGGGGTTAGGAGTTGCTTTTTGTCTGATTGTCCCGTGTGGATTGCAGTACTACAATGGGGAACGCGTTTGTGCGTGGGTGAAGTGCCGAATAGGGAGCTAACTAATGAAATAAGCAACCCGTTATTATCGTGGTAGGCCAAATAACGCGAAGCTTCTTTCCTTCTCTCTTTAACTGTGTGTGTCTTTTAAATGGTTGTTATGCGCAATTGTGCAGCTTGATGGGTCATCAACTTTAATTGGGACGATGGTTACTCTGGATGAGTCGATATTATCACCCTTGAGTCGCTTAATGTTGATCCTACTCTTCTGTACTAAATGATAACAGACGTTACCTCTCCTTTAAAGTTTAATGGTCTAATTAATGCATGAATTAGTGCGCGAATAATTGAACTCCTGTGGGCGCCCTGAAGTAATTTGATGATTCACTGTTTCCAGTTGGTGCTCACCTGGTAAAAAAATGAGCTTCGGGATTTTCAGTGGTTTAACACTTACCTCAGGATTTTTAGTGCTCGAGTTCTCTTCCAAACGTGACTAATGGCTTTGTTGATAAAAGAAAGCGTTAATTTAAGCACATTCCTACAGAAAGAAGGGTTCTGTTCATCTGATTCTGGTTGTACCTCAACTCGTTCTGCCAAGTATTCAAGGTTTACCTCTGGACCTCAACTGGTAACTTGCTCTCCTGTTGGACTCATTGTTCACAAGTTCAATCCTGGCAGCGGTGGGTGATTTTTTTCGATTAAGACGGCATCCTTAATTGCACCTTTTATCTGATGGAAAGTACAGCTCTGCCCTTTGTTCTGGAGAATTCCAGATGTAGGTGCTTTAGCATCTCCTTGGCCTGGTTTCCTGGCCTCCAGGGTAGGTGGGCCAACGTTAAATACTTCCAAAAACGGGTTTTACAGGTTGAGGTCTTTTTCTTTTCAGAGAGATGTCATCCACTGGCCAGGGGAAATGAACCTGCGTACTTCGGTTTCAAGGGCACTCTGCTATTGAGGTACCCTTTTAAGCTACCTCAATCACCATCCAAATATTAGATACGCCCCTGTTGTAGGGCCGGACTGGACAGAAAATTAGGATCGGGGAAAGGTTACAAAACATCCTTAATGGCAGCCTATTGTCTAGGGACGACGATGCATGGTCTAGTCAAGAAAAGTTGGGAACCTGGGGGAGCAGCTGTATTATCTGTTCTCTGTTACACTAACGGGTTGGGGAGTAAGCCAAGCAGTCATAACAGGCTGAACCCTTAAGAGGCTGCTCGCGGGAGAGGCAGGTGTAGGGGATATAGGACGGGAAATTTGCAGCACCCAACGTTCTCCACCAACCACCCATGTTGGTACTAACGTGGATTTGCGTTGCTTAACTTCGACGATCTCACGAGAACTGGTGTGTCCAACGCAACTTTGCCGCACTGGCGTTGGCCATATCAGTTCTCGTCTAATCTCTGAAGTGAAGCAACGCACTCCAGCTAGTACTGTCATGGGTGACCGCTTGGGAACACAGGGTACTAGTAATACTCAAAAGTCGTCGTGACAGTGTAGTGTCTGTGCAGACTCTGCATTAGAACTACGCAGTGGACGGGGCTTTAATGACCATTGTAGTTGAAGGGCTCTAAAACACCAACAAATCAATCAATTGGGTACCTGGGTGGGTCAGTCTGACTGTTTATTTATACAAATTTTAAATGTAATGGTCAAACTTATGCAGCTGTATTTTGCGACCCAATGTAAAGTAACGCTATATTAGTGCACCATGGCATGTGTCATTCTGGTGGCATCTAGAACGTAATTTGTGAATAGCTCGAGAATAATCGAGAACAAATTTTAAAAGCGCGCGCGTCTTCAAAAAATGGCTGTTGTGTTCTACAAAGTTGTTCGACAAAAACAGAACTTTATAATTACATTAAGTGAGCAGTTAAAAAGTTATTTAGAGAAATGACATTTTTATGCGTGGAAAAACGTGGTTATGTAACAATTTAGATGTCTACTGGATGAATTTAAATATGGTAGGTGATATTTTTTTCTGTTGCGCAATTCTGACTAAAAACCCGTTGAAAATTAAAGGCGTAAGCGTGTAAACCGAATTAAAGACACCTATTAAGTTTAATAACTATAAACGAGATACTTAAAATTTTTTTATCAAAGTAGAAAAATCAGATCAAGGATTACTGGAAATTACCTTTGAGTGTTTGTGTTGCGGCTGTTTTAATGCATTTGGTCCATCCTTGTACAGGTTCGTATAATATCAATGACCTTCGTCTGTCAATGACTAAAATTTCCAGCTATCATTTGAGATGAACGATATGCAGTATTGTGTATAAATATTATATTCTAGTGGCTACTGAAACTCCCAAGGCACGCGCTGGCTCTATAAATAATTTAAAATTCTTCGTTAATTTGCATTTTATTAGGTTAATACCTTGTATTTTCGGGCGGAAATACACAGGTTGTTTATTCGCAGTTGGAGGTGAGAGACATAAGCGCTGAATGCAGGGTAGTATGATGATTTGTTGAAATTTATTTACGTTATCACGGCACGAAAATTTGTTTTTTTCAAAATACACGGCTGAAATAAAAGTTGCCGATTCCGTGTAAGTAAGTATTTTATATTCAAAGCAGAGCCTGTACCGGTTTCTCCAGTTGGACTATGGCTACTTTTTGGGTTCCTGTACTCTTATATACATTAGTTGTAAAGATATCCAAGACTGATGTATTATAATAGCGGTACGCCTTTAAAATAAGGGAACTGAATAAATTAGTCAAGACTTTATCATAGAAAAGCTTTCTCAAATTTATCAAAACTTTAATTTATATCTGAATTAAGCTAACACGTTAAGTAGCTTAGAAATACTTATTTTGTTTAAAAAAAAATTCAAGACACACTCGGCCTCAAGTCTATGGCTGTGGACATTGGCCGATGCAACATCATTCGCATATATCTCTTCTTATTTTACAATTCGTGTATTGATTGGCAAAACTGGTGATGAATTTCCATTAGACATGTAGGTGTTGTTTGATATCGCACTTCTCTCCTCGACACTCATTCCATGGCTGTTTTATTTTCCGTTGAAGTGACTCTTAAGATCTGCTAAAGACTGGAAAATCTTGACTTCGTGCACTCTGGCGTCCACGGACTCTACTTGGTGGTGGTGATTGGAAACGGTTCGCTGGAGCTTCTTCAGAGCCAAAAGCTCTAAGATCTTCACCACTAAGATGAGAAGATCCACCACCACCACCGCGACTTGATCCTCCCGAGGAAAACTGTGGAGGAGCTTCTACGAACTGAGCTCCATCATCTTCGAAAGTTGGACGGAATCTTGATCCTCCGGATTGTCTAGAAGGTGCTGGTGGTGGTGGAGCAAAGAAACTTTCCTCTGACTGTGGTCTCGATGCTCTGAATCCTCCTTGTGATGGGCCTTGGAAGTCACTGAATTCATCCTGTATGGGCTGACGGAAGTTACCTCCTCCTTGTTGTACTTGACCACCACCTGAAGGATCTTGAACCTGTCCGGCTTCGTCTGGGAAGTAGCGATTGGCATAACGGACGGTGCCGTTGGAGTCTCTGGTGGATTCTTGAAGTGGTTTGTAGAGATAGTCATTGACGAAATGGAATTTGGTCGATTGCTTGCAAATATTGTCTCCTCCTTCAGCCATGCAGATTAAATGAATTTGGTGAAAGAGGGTTCCTGCGGGGCACATCCAAGAATGGCGCACTCCCTCATTGCAGTAGTGAAATACTTCACAACTGAGCCCGTCGTCAGCATAATAACCGGGTTTTTTCTGAGTGCAGGAGAATTTGGAGTCCTGAAGTAAGAGTGCCAGTCGGTCAACTTCAGGTTCTTTTTTAGTCTCATCTACTGTTCCGTCCAAGCTCTGAGCCTTTGCCTTGGAACCCTGAGTTGCAAATTCAAAGGCAAATTTAAATTTATTACAGGGTAGCAATGGAGCGAATAGCGTCATTTTCACATAGAGCTAATGCAGTACAATGTACCACATCACGTCTATGGGTCATTTTTGGTACAGATGGATAGGTGCTAGCGGGGGTACTGTCCACTTATCATACGTGCTAAAAGAAATATATTTACCGTATCTATTTCACTTCCAAAATCCGAAGTGAATTGTGGTCTGGATGCAAATCTGGATCCTCCAACGCCGCCACCATCACTACCACGTGATGATTGCCTGGGGGGTGGTAACTGTGGTTCCTGGAAACCCTCGTCGATAAATTCACCGCCTTCTACGCTGTCTGACAAAGAAGGGATGAATTGTCGCGATCGTCCTCGTCCGCCATCTGAACTGAAAACTGGCAGAGTGGCCGGAGTCTGTCTTCTAGGAGCTGGGAAGTCGAATTCGGCTTGTCGAGGCACCTGACCATCGATGACCCCCAGGATTACAGAAAGGAAAATAAAAATGCTATTAACTGCTGCAGGGTTATGGACTGTTGATTAACAAAATGGGGGTTTGGTGCAAGACATAGCAGACTTTGTAGCAGCCGAATAGGTAAAATAATAAGTCTGAATTTGGGATATTTTTAAAAATTGAAATAAAACGGGATATGTAACTCCATGGTCGACTGCCATTTTTATGTAGGTCGAAAGTACTGCGATGCTTTGGGTCAGTTGAGAAGGTAGGTTCACTCAGTCTCGCACCAATTTCATACTGGGATGTAATAATGTGAAAGGGTTGTTTAAGAACATGATTGAAGTCATAACTAATTTTTTTGTAACTCGTTATTTTACATTACCCTGAGAGCTTGATCCTGTCCGTTGACATGTGCCAGAAGAGTCCCTGAAAACCGATAAGAAATTATGAGTAATTTGAAAGTACAGTACAGTATGTTAATTGGACAGACTCTGTGATGTCGCGGAAGGGAGGGAGCGGCTGTATTGCGTTGGACACACCAGTTCTCGTCTGATCACTGAAGTTAAGCAACGCAACCCTAGCTGGTACTGACATGGGTGGCCGCTTGGGAAAACTGGGTGCCACTAATATCCAAATAATCGTCGCATTCGTGTAGTGTCTGTGCAGTCTCTGCTTCAGAACTGCACAGTGGACGGAGTTCTAATGACTTTGTAGTTGAAGGGCCCCTAAAACACCAACGAACAAAACCACGCAACCCCAGCTAGTACTAGCATGGGTGACTGCTTGGGAAAACAGGGTACTGCTAATACCCAATAATCGTCGCATTAGTGTTCTGTCTGTACAGTCTCTGCACTATAACTATGCAGTGAATGGGGCTCTAATGACCTTGTAGTTGAACGGTCCAAAAACATCAACGAAAAAAAAAACTGAAGTGAGTGAGCGACTGTTTGGGAACACTGGGTACTGCTATTACCCCAAAATCGTCATAACAGCGTAAGGTCTATGTAGACTCTGCATTAGAACTGCGCAGTGGCCGGGGCTCTTAATGACCATTGTAGTTGAAGGGTCCTAAAACACCAACGAAACAAGAAAAATTAGGAAGGGACTTGTCCCATCAGGGAATTACGTGGATTCCGATGTCCTTCCAAGCAGATTAAAGCGACTGCAGGCGGTAGAGGTTGAATGGAGGATGACGCTTTTGGGAAAAGAAATTATGAGGTTATTATTAAGAAAGTGGGGAAAGGTACCCGAGTAGTCATTTTGTCAGTGAAAACTGGAAACTGCAAATAGGTCTGTAGGTTAATGTAATTTCTTCAGGCAAGGTGTAGTCGATTATAATCTTGACATTTCGTGGCTTGCCGTTACTATCACTAATATGACGACGGCATGCCTTAAGATTCCACCATTAACACCGTCTCTCTCTCTGTTAAACGCCTGTCCCATATTTTTCCCGTACCGTTTTTATTATCTGGGACAAAGACCTTGGTTGGAACTGTCGCTCTCTGACATATTAACACTCGTCTCGAGATTGCCGGCGGTGATGGCACGTCAAGATAGGTTTTTCTCATAAAATGCCAACCAAATTTTTGTCAAAATTGGTGTAGTGTGTGAGAAATTTCGTGAAGGCTCTGTTACACACTTCCTCCACGAGAGCTGTTTTTTTTTTTTAAATTAAAACTCCAAAGGGTGTGTTGTTCAAAAGTTTGATGCCCTCGTTGTTATCGTATCATAGGACCTCTGCTCGAGAAGGAAGAAAAAACAGGGTTGTCTTCGGTTGTTCCCTTGCTCCCCTCTCTCTCCATTTATTCATCTTCTGATTTGAGTATTCAGGGTTTGTAGGCCTGACGGGCCATACCTTTTATTTTCAGTTTTTCGGAAGTTGACTTAGTGAGCGGCTTATTGCGTTGGACACCCCAGTTATCGTCTGATTACTGAAGTTAAGCAACGCAACCCCAGTTAGTACTGACATGGGTGGCCGCCTGGGAAAACTAGGTACCGCTAGTATCCAAAAATCGTCGCATCAGTGTAGTGTCTGTGCAGTCTCTGCAATAGAACTACGCATTGGACAGGGCTGTAATGACGTTGTAGTTGAAGGGCCTTAAAACACCAAGGAACCAAAAAAAGTGGGTTGACTTCTTTCAGACGAGAGAGAAGCCTTGAGTAAAACCCAGGTCCCGTGTAGTTTACAATGGCTTTTACACATAAAAGAACCTTATCTACTATGCAACGGGTAGATGAGGCAAAATTTCCAGGTGTAGAAGCCCCCTCCCCCTACGAAAGGGAGAGAAAGAGGGGAACTTCGAAGTGTTCCTTTCTTGCCGGATGGACAGCAAAATCGGTATTTACCGTGTGAGGGTGCGTACGATGTCGATGGCACAAAACTGTCAGGGATTTGGAGTTCACTCACTTTCCCGGGCGTCGTTAAATTATGTTGATCAGCAGAGAGGCCAGATAATGTTCCTGGTTCCTCCTTTGCATGCGGTGATGACAACGCACAAGGGGTCTCATTTGTGCTATGAGGCAATTCTCGTTTGGGACAGATTGTGAACTAGCGTTCAGGAAAATGGACGTGTACTATATCTTCACTTTTATAACCTGTCACCCTTGCTTCACACGTTTGTTGTTTTTTTTTTATTTTTTTTTGTTTTGAAATTATTTTTGTGGTACGAAAAGAGAGGAAGGGGGGGTTAGTTACTCGAAATGTGTGTCAAGAGATGATTATGCAAATTTCAAAATTATAATTTAATAATGGCGGTTCACACGTTGTAATCTCATAAATTCATTATAGTTATGTGAACTAATAGAAATGATTGTTTGTTTCGTTGTTTTTTTTTTTAAAAAGTAACATGACCGAGTCCATCCATTTTTTGTTAAAGAAAAACAAAAAACGAAAAAGTTTTAAAAATAAGTGTAACTTTTGCCACTTGTTTTTCAATTTCATGTACATTTTAACTCTTTTCTTTGAAATACTTGAATTATTTTCATCACGAATCTAGGTTAAACGTGTTGAATATATTATTCAGTTATGATTTAGTATATTTTTTGTCGTCGGCAGAATACTGTGCATAGAGGAGACAGGTTTCGAGAAATCAGAGTAACGGATAGTGCAATATTTAAGTGGAGAGAACGATAAAGGGTTGAAGATGGAGAGGGAGATGAAGGGTTCTAGTCCCTCCTACAATAGTCAAATTGTATCTCTTAGTATTAGTTTAAAAGGGAAGTCATTTTCCAGTTTTTGTGTTTTTTTTTACACAAACACGAGGCCGGAATGGTTTTCTATGCCTGGTACCTCAAGGCCAGAACATTTTTGCATGTTTTTCTTCTTTTATAAATTATTATTATTATTGTAAACCCTCTTTTGGGTTGTCTTCTTTCGGGTGTGCGCCAGAGAGAGAAAGAGAGAGAGAGACAGAGACAGACACAGAGAGAGACACAGAGAGAAAGAGAGAGACAGAGACAGACACAGAGAGAAAGAGAGAGAGAGACAGACACAGAGAGACAGAGAAAGAGAGAGACAGAGAGAGAAAAAGAGAGAGACACAGAGAGACAGAGAGAAAGACACAGAGAGAGACAGAGAGAAAGACACAGACAGAGAGACAGAGAAAGAGAGAGACACAGAGAGAGAAAAAGAGAGACACAGAGAGAGACAGAGA
>JAAFCE010009126.1:3451974-3471937 GCA_013389805.1 Trigoniulus corallinus
CACAGAATATAATTTGGAAGACGAGACACACTAGTAAAATACAGCCAGCCGGTTTTTGATTCAGGGTAACCCAGATAAATTAGCAGTCGTCCAACATTCCTTACTAGGACAGGTCTTCCAAGTGTGTCTGGTTTTTCCGCCCTCCCCCCTTTCTCTCTTTTACAGTCCCGTGGTAATCCCAATGTCAAATTATTGAAATAGTGTTGTTCACACACACACCCTTAACGACACAAGTTCTCAGGCAACTTATTTGGGCTAGGGGGAAAAATAGAAAGAGAGTGAGAGGGCAGTGTGTGGTAATATTAAGTAGTGTGTCGTACGACCCTCAACTAGGTCGATTAGCCAGTGTGGCCTTGGGAGGAAAATTTGCATAATTTGGCTATTGCTAGGGCCTCTCTGTCTGATTAATTTGTTGCCAACCGGTACTCAGATGTTTAGGATCTGCTTTAGGTCAATAGTTAGTCATGAGTGATTTACGCGCCCTGCTGTTGCACGTTGGAATTTCTTTTTCCGGACGTTGAAAGGACCGGTTGGTTCCTTAGCCGTCGTTGTGTTCTCCCTCCTCTCTCTCTCTGTTTGTCCTCCATCCTTCACCATATTCTTCCTTTTTTCAGACTAGTGCTGTTTACTGCTTGCTGTATGTCTCTCTAGTTTCCTCTTTAGAAAATCAGCCTCGGACAAAAAAATTTTTTTTCGGACCATGGTCAACTCTTTTGGGTCGCCCTTGGCCTATTAAATTTTCGTTATCGTATCTGTATCCGTTCCGATTATTAATTAAAATGGGTTTTAGCCATGTATGATTTTTAAGATGGTATCATTGGGCCGTTCGATAATGTTATAACGATTTTTATCGATTTAATTGTTTGCTATTTAGGGGGGGTGCTATTTAGGCTTTAGCGTCTACGGCAGGGTCGGGTACCCATCTTGTCCCTCATAATGGACACAAGGGTGATCTATTAGATTTTTTCTGCAGCCGGTTGTCGACCAAAGCTGCAACCTGTATGCTTATTTATTGTTGGTGTACTGATGGTTGGGGCACTCCGCCGACGCCAGGTGAGGGCGAGCTCCGACTCTTGGACATTTTGCCTTGTCTACCCGTTGCATAGTAGAGAGAGAAAGACAGAGAGAGACAGAGAGAGATAGAGAGAGATAGAGAGAGACAGACAGAGAGAGAGAGAGACAGACAGAGAGAGAGATAGAAAGAGAGATAGAGAGAGACAGAGAGAGATAGCGAGAGACAGACAGACAGAGTGAGATAGAGAGAGACAGAGAGAGAGGTTTCTTTTGCGTGCAAATGCCATCGTACACATCCGGAGGATCCCGAAGGAAACCAACCCACCTCGGTCCAGTATCGAACCTGGAACCACTGAAAAAGTTACCGAGCACGCTAAGCACTACTTTTCCGAGGTGGATTGCCGTGTGGAAATAATAGATAACTGAAATTGCAATTTGTTGAAGATGAGGTGTGGAGTCAGGCAAATGGTCCTATACAACCGAATAATTTTTTTATCGCACTTTAGTTAACTTTTTTTTTTTTAAGTAATATCAAATTTTTAAAACTCATCATAATTTTTTTTGAAAATTTCCTTACGCTTGACTTAATCTATAAGATGATGATGCTTTTTAAAGATTTAGTGTATAAAGCTATTAAAGCGTCCTATTTTTAATGGAATCGCTTTGGTAGGTGCACGCATTTTTCAAAGTTTAAAAAAAAGGGTTAAAATAATTTAAATTTAATTTGTAAAAAAATATTTTTCACCTCAAAATGCGGGTTCTAGACTATTAATATGTTAGTCCGTGTCACGGTGACAGTGAAATGCAATGTTGGCTCATGAATCCATCAAGGTTGCAGCAGATTCGATTATAGGAGATGGCTTCCGGTGACAAGGAAAGGGGTGAGAAGTCGCAGACCGGATGTTGCTGTCATAGGTTGTAGGGTGGATAAGGATTGACATGTTGACAATGTGACTATTTAAAAAACTAATTAGATCATGAAGCTGTATTGATGGTATGTATACTTTCTGAAAAATATGATTTGTATGTAATTGTTATTATTATTTTTTTAAATGAAGCGCAAAATTGTTAGTGAAATCGTCTTTTGCTATCAAGTTTCCGGTTTTAGTTGTCACGCAAAAAAAAAAACTTTCATGCTACTAGATATTCTGGTTATTAGAAAGGAGACGGTGGTAGTCATGGCAACTATCACGGGGAATCTCACGTCATCGGTTGGAATGCTAATAGAACGAAGAAGTGTTCTTCTTTCCAAAAGAATAGTTAGCTAGATAGATACGGCGCTAAGATGTGTCAAGCATGCGCCATTTTAGAAAGAATTTCAGTCACGCGCTAGCGAACAGGAAAACACTTTTTTTCCATAATTGAAACACATTCGAATGAGACGTCGACTCAAGTGGCGTTTTCTTTGAAGAGAATAAGGAGATACAGTAGAATCTCGTTATATCGAACCTCAGGGGGCCGTGAAAAATAGTTCAATATATCCGAGATTCGATATATCCAAATCCGGAATAATATGTAAAGCAAAACTTTACATCGGGCGGGACCGGCGCTCAAACTTCGATATAAGTGGGAATAAGCAGGATTTCGATATAAGCGAGTTCGATATACCGAAGTTCTACTGTACGACGCTCGCATGTCACGCACGCGCTCCGAGAAATGTTGAAGGGTTTTCGTTGTCTCTCGATTCTTATATATTTTTGATAATTTTTATTTCCCATAGGCTGATTTATTTATTTTATTTGTTAGTGTTTTAGGGCCCTTCAACTACAAGGTCATTAGAGCCCCGTCCACAGCATAGTTCTGATGCAGAGACTGCACAGACACTACACTAATGCGACGATTTTTGGGTATTAGCAGTACCCAGTTTTCCCAAGCGGCCACCCATGTCAGTACTAGCTGGGGTTGCGCTGCTTAACTTCAGTGATCAGACGAGAACTGGTGTGTCCAACGCAATTCGCCGCTTCCCCCCATAGGCTGAGGTGACGTACTGTTAAGGTCAAGGCCATTTTTAATTTATTATGCTGATTATTCCTGGAACTTAAATCCCGCTTCGGTGACGCAGTTGGTAGCGTGCTCGAGTGGCTTTGTGTTCCATACTGGACCGAGGAGAAAGAGAGAGAGAGAGGGAGAATTAAGCCCCGAGTACGCCTTCCTCCTAATCAGAAGTAAAACCGAGGTCCGGTGTGGTGTACGATGGCATTTGCACGTAAAAAGACCCTCTCTACTATGCAACGGGTAGATGAGGCCAAATTTCCAGATGTAGGAGCTCACCTTCCCCCTCTGGCTACCTCGATGGAGTGCCCCACCGAACCGCAAATCAACGTTAAATAGGTATAGGGGTTGTAACTTTGGCCGGCAAGCTGGTGCGTAAAAACCCTGTCTAATATATCACCCATGTATCCATTCAGAGGGACAAGATGGGTACGCGACCCTACCATAGGCGGAAAAAGGGTTAGGAGTTGCTAGTTATTGCAGAAACTGAACGTTCGTCTACTGCATCAGTGGTTCCAGGTGCGATACGGGACAGAGGTGGGTTAGCTTCTTACTAGCGAGAGAGAGAGAGAGAGAGAGAGAGAGAGAGAGGGCCCTAGTGTGCTTTCTTTCGGATGAGAAGTAAACCCGAGGTCTCGCGTGGTGTACGATGACACCACACGTCAACGAACCCTCTCTACTATGCAACGGGTAGATGAGGCAGAATTCCCAGGTGTAGTGCCCCAACGAACCGTAGGCCGACGATAAATAAGCATAAAGGTTGCGGCTTTGGTCGGTAGCGGGCTGCATGAAATACCGTCAAACAGATGGTCTCATGTGTCCATCCAGAGGGACAAAGATGGGTACCCGATCCTGCCATAGGCGGTAAAAGGGGTTAGTTGGTTTGTTGTATGACCTATACCGCGTTTCGCCCTGTAAGACAAATTTATGTGTGCTGTGTGGCCAGGTCAAGAGGATGGTTGCTCTCCTTCATCTGTCTTCTTCCTGTTGAGTCGGGAAATTTCTGAAATAAATCGATTGGTAAATTTAATAGCTGTACTAGGGCTGGGGAGGGGTAAAACGTCTTCAGTGAAGCGGAATTTGAACGTGCAGAACGGATTTTGCTCACAGTTGGAATTCCACGGTCACTGAATGTGTATGGGTGGTGACCATGTTAGTGACGTGGGGATAGAAAGAGGTTGATGACGTCAGGAATTCCTGGATTGTGATGACGTCACTGCTGGGCGAGGTTTCAAAGGGAAATTTGTTTTTTTTTTACTGTAAAATTTGAATATTTTAGGTGGATAATTAAATTATCTATGAGAAAAATAATAATTCTAAGGTAAATTTTTTTATCCTCTTAAAATAAATGGTAAGGTTTGAATAAGTGGACAATGGAATTTGTGTTGAATTTATGTGGCCTTGTGGCCGGGGGTGGGTGAGTCATGGTTAGTGTTAGGTGTGGGCAAGTACCAGTACTCGTTTGTAAAAGGTGTAATGAACATTACCGGAATTTGGTCAGCAATGCACAAGAATTAATTTTAAAATTAGTGGGTGATCGATTCTACATGAGTGCGTACATATGGCGTTGTCCGTCCATTTTCCAAAATGTGACGTGTCGTGACGTCATCCGGAGCGTCATGGAACTCTACTGGCGTGTTAACCTTCTTGGCTTATAGTATACAGGTTGGCCCGTGGTCGAGGTCAATCTGTGGGCTTCATTCCGTCATAAGGTAGAGGGGAACCTAAAATGCGCCTTTCAACAAATAGGCTGCGAAAAGAAACCGTGGTGTTGTACATGAGCGCGTTGCGTGCACACCTGTTCATTAACCCACCTCGAATAACCGTTCCTCTCTTCCGTTTCCGAATTGGATACGATATCTTCATAATTGGAAAAAGTTGATGTTAATGAACCTTTGCAATACTCTAGCCCGGGAATGCCCCAAATTGGGGTTACCCCGGAGGCCATATTGATAACACATTAGTGTTGATCTTTTGCGGTTTTTTTTACTTCTTGAAGTTGTTTAATTCATAGACCCCCTAGGTGGCGCAATAGGTAGCCTGCTCGACTTACTGTTTCGGTGGTTCCAGGTTCGATAGTGGATCGAGGTGGGTGGACTCTTTAGGGCGAGAGAGAGGCACCGAGCACACCTTCCTTCGGATGAGGGGTAAAACTAAGGTCCCGTGTAGTGTACGATGTCATTTGCACGTGAAAGAACCCTCTCCTATGCAACGGGTAGATGAAGCAAAAATTTCCAGTTGTAGGAGCTCGCCCTCCCCCCGGCGGGGTCGGTGGAGTGCCCCAACGAACATTAGACCGACGATAAATAAGCATAGGGGTTACAGGGTTGGTCGGTAGCTGGCTGCGGAAGAACAACGTCCAATATATTCCCATTGCGTGCGTACAGATGGACAAGATGGGTACCTGACCCTGCCATAGGCCGGAAATGGATTAGTTCATGCGCATATTACCGTTTTAACAACATTCATGAAGGAAGTAATAAACTGTTTGGTTAGGCTGTGGAGCATGCGCAGTTTAAATTCATCTACCTTTAGGGAGTAGTTATTTTTTGCACTGCTGTAGAAACTTTTTGCGGATCGCAGGCTTGCCTGTAAGGGGCCGCGAGCGGGTTGGTACTAACATGGGTGGCCGCTTGTGAAAACTGGGTACCGCTAATACACAAAAATCCTCACAATACCATAGTGTCTGTACAGTTCCTGCATTAGAACTACGCAGTGTTTGGATTACTGGATTAATTTCATGGGCTGGGGAGTAAGCCAAGCAGCCATAACAGGACGAACCCTTAGGAGGCTGCTCGCGGGAGATGAGGAGGTAGGTGTAGAGGACATAGGAGAGGGGAAATTTGCAACACCCAGTGTTCTTTGCCAACTACCCATGCTGGTACTAGCGTGGGCTTGCGCTGCTTAACTTCAGTGATCGTACGAGAACCTCATCGGCTGCACGGGGCTCTAATGCCCTTGTGGTTGAAGGGCCCTTAAACACCAAGAAAACGAAATGTAAAGGAGGGTCGCATATCTGATATGCCTGCTCTAGCTTCACTGAGTTAGATTCTGCTGACGTCAACGAGGTCGGTGAGTTTGTGGTAGTGTCGTTTTCCCTATGGGATGGTGGCTGCCATTATGACGTCATAACAACCTATTTAAGTTCATGCCGCAGTTCAAAGTTATTTTTTTTTTCTTGCTACTTTTTTCCCCCAACAAAAAAATATCTCATTAAATTTGGAGTTGATCTGGAAAAATATTTTCGGGCTTCGTCTGTGTCGACATTTTGGAGAACCCCTTCGCCTAATTTGTGAGGGGGAGGATATACTTTACACGCGTATCGAATTGGGTTATAGGATACATTGACTAGAAGTGTTTATTGCGCAGATATTGACCCAACTGACCTATTGAAGCGTGGTAAGCTCTCCCCCTCTGAAGTAGATTTTTGGGGAACAGGTGAGAGACGGTCTATAGTTGAACCACCCCTTTCTCTCCCCCCCACCCCAACTATTTTACCTCACTACAGCATTGATTAATCTTTGACTGTAGTCTCTTAAAGATAAAAGAAATCGGGGCTACCCAATTTCTTCAAACGTTCCTCCCGTTCCCTTTTCAATGGAGTGGTGGCAAGATGAGATAACCCTTCCTATACCACCTAAATTTATGGATAGTAATTAAATTCACTGTTAATTGGAGATGTAGGACAAGTTTCACTGTTGGTTAATGAAACCGATATCACTTTCATTTAGATTTTAATTAGCGAAATTGAAATTAGATTTTGACTTTTTATTCACAACTTTATGGTCGCTTGAAATGCATTGTTAGGTGCATTTTTATTCATGCCATATGTTTGCTGATGAACGTTCAACGTTTGCGGGAACCGGAAGCGGGAGAGGTACTCGAAATGTTGGGGTACTGCACTATGTATATTTATTTTTCATGCGCACAATGGGGCCATTGACCTGCCTCGGTGGCGCAGTAGGTAGCGTACTCGATTACTGCGTCAGTGGTTCTAGGTTCGATACTGGTTGACTTCTTTCGGTCGAGAGAGATAGAGAGAGATTCCGAGGGCACCTTCCTTCGGATGGGAAATAAAACCCAGGTGCCGTGTGGTGTACGATGGCATTTGCAATTAAAAGAACCCTCATCGGTAGCCGGCTGAGGAAAAACATCGTCCAATAGATCACCCTTGTGTCCATTCAGAGGAACAAGATGTTCGCCAGACCGTGCCATAGGAAGGGAAAAGGTTTTAGAAGTTGTTTTGCTTTGCACAAGGGGTTCATTGACGTGCAGGTGACTCTTCTTTTCGTCTCGTGGGCGGGGCACACAGTGTTTACCTGTCGCTGAAAATAGATGCCATCTGCTTACGTCAAGATCGAACCTGCATACCAGGAAAGTCTACTATCTGCTGTTATATCGTAAGGGAGCCCTTTGTAGGCGGAAAACGAAACGTTTTGATTGGCAAAATTTCTGGACGAAGGGTGGCCCTCTCTCTCTCCATCTGTTCTGGGAGCGGCGAGTTGCGTTGGACACACCAGTTCTCGTCTGATCACTGAAGTTAAGCAACGCAAGCTCAGTTAGTACTGACATGGGTGGTCGCTCGGGAAAGCTGGGTACTGCTAATACCCAATAATCGTCGCATTGGTGTAGTGTCTGTGCAGCATATGCATTAGAACTACACAGTGGACGGGTCTCTAATGACCTTGAAGTTGACGGGACCTTAAACACCAACAAACAAACAAATCCATCTGTTCTCTGGTGACTGGTCTTCAGGACTGACAGCAGATGTTCACTAAATAACCCACTTATACAGTTTGGGACATATTAGTAGGATCTCCGAGGACACTAAATGCCCCCGTACGCATTTAACCAAAGTTACTCAAAGTATGTTCAACAGACTGGAGACCGTTAGAGTCTCCCAGTTTGGGAAATTTTCAGGAGAAGGGGGAATTTTCAATGTTAAAAATCTGTTTTAAAAGCGATAAAGGACCCTCAATAAAATTTAAGAGTATCGAGTGGTCCTGGGACCAACAATGTGAAAATCTCCCAACTTCACATTCAAAGCAACTCCTAACCCTTTTCCCGCCTCTGGCAGGGTCGGGTACCCATGTTGTCCCTCTGAATGGACATAGGCCGGCGATATATTGGTCATAGTTTTTTCTGCAGCTGGTTGCCGGCCAAAGCTGCACCCCTACGCTTATTTATCGTCGGTCTAGTGTTCGTTGGGAATTGCTACCGACGCCAGCGGGCGAGCTTCTACACCTGGGAATTTTGCGTCATCTACCCGGGTTCTTTTACGTGCAAGTGCCATCGTACACCCACACGGGACCTCGGTGTTACTTCTCATTCTTCGACACAAGGCACACTCACCCTCGCCCTCGGCCTCTCTCTCGCCCGAAAGAAGCCGACCCACCTTGGTCCAGTATCGAACCTAGAACTACTGACGCAGGTGCCGAGCATGCTAACTGCTACGCCACCGCGGCGGGTCTCCACCTTCTCATGCATTTAACAAATGAATAGCCTCTGTGCATTGTTGAAGGTGTAGTTGCAAGATCGAACCCCACTCTCCCCCCAACTGAAATTGGAGATGGTAGCAGGTAGAACGGATATAATGATGGCCACATTATGCTACTTTGACCTCTACATTTATCCCTTCACCTTCCTCGATTGTCTTGTGTTGTTTTACCCACCTATTCACCCTTATTCGACATAAGGAAGTGTAGTTTCAGGCCGATGTTCTAATTTCTGGTGTAATAAAATTTAACGGAAGTCTGATTGGATTGGATCAGTTTCTCATCGTTTCCATTGTTTCCATTGTTTTAATTTTTTTTTTTTTGAAAAGTTTACATTGATGTAGTGAAAAAAAATGCTTAATGATGCGATATTTGAAAATACGAACGTAGTTGCTAAAAATAAAGTAACAAAAAACAGAGAATTGATATTAACATTCCTCAAAAAGCTGAGAATCTGCGCCATGAGGGAGGGCCGTTATTTTTTGTTGGTCAACGGCCTTGTAGTATTTAACTACATCTTACCAAATGTGTCACTGAAATTCTTGAAGAGTAAAAAACAGAAAAAGAGTCCCGGTGATGCAGTAATTGCTAATCAGGTAATGGAATAACCATGATGTCACTCCAGGCTTGATCTCGGTGCGAAATTTTGTTCCGTCCTGGTTTTAATCAGTTGTTTCGTCCTATTTTTGACCCGCCTCGATACTGGCGGAAGTGGATAGCACGGTCGGTAATTGCGTCAGTAGTTCTACGTTCGATACTGGGACGAGGTGGGTTGGCTTCTTTCGGGTGTGTGTGAGACAGAGAGAGAGAGAGAGAGAGAGAGAGAGAGAGGCAGGCGCCAAGTGCGCCTTCTTTCGGACAAGAAGTAAAACCGAGATCCCGCGTGGTGCACGATGACGTTTTCACGTCAAAGAACCCTCTCTACTATGCAATGGGTAGATGAGGCAGAATTTCGAGGTTTAGGAGCTCAGTGGAGTGCCCTCGTGTCCATTCAGAGTGATAAGATGGGTACTCGACCCTGCCATAGGCGGAAAAAGGGGTTAGGAGTTGCTTTTTGCAAGTTGTTCCTTTCTATTTTTATCACTTGTTCCCTCCTATTTTCATATTGAGTATAACAGGCTAGCGTCCTTCACGGTGCCAATGAGAAAGGAAATTAGCAGGAGGAGAACAATGGTGGCACGATGCTGCACCATCAGGTCTTGCCGTGTGGGAATTGCACTAGGTCTAAGAGCCTTAACGCACGGATTTGGCGGGACGCGGTTTTGCAGTTTGCTCACGCGGTTTTTAGAATTAACACGTCAACAGCCATAAAACCGCGCGGTTGTCGAGTTTTCCGCGTCCTATTGCGGGCCGCGCAACCGCACGGTTAAGCGGCAGGCAGCGCGTTGTCATCCATTCGTTGCAATGGAAATTGAAAGCCGCTCACCCGCCGACCGAGGCGGTAACCGCCCCGTGCGTTATTTACCTCACTGGAACCGGGTCCTCCTTTCTCAACGTGTTGAGCTATATATCAATGAGAAGTATTATTACATTGTTGGGCCCACCACGGTGGCGTGCTCGGTTTACTGCGCCAGTGATTCCAGGTTCGATACTGGATAGAGGTTATCAACGCTTAACGGGTTGGGGAGTAAGCCAAGCAGCCATAACAGGCCGAACCCTTAGGAGGCTGCTCGCGGGTGAGGAAGTGGTAGGTGTAGACTGGGGATGTAGGAGGGGGGAATTTTGCAGCACCCAAGGTTCACTATCAACCACCCGTGTTGGTACTAACGTGGGTTTGCGTTGCTTAACTTCAGTGACCTCACGAGAACTGGTGTGTCCAACGCAACGCTTCTTTAACGGCAGTTTTAGTTGGCAGCCGGCTACGTCAGAACACCGTCCTTTAGATCGCCCTTGTGTCCATTCAGAGGGACAAGATGGGTGCCTTATCCTGCCATAGGCGGGAATAGGGTTAGGAATTGTTTTGTAAGTAATATTACATGGGTATTACATTGTTGGATTGCAGACTTTAAGATTCAATTTACCACAAAAAAGTAGCTTGCGTGAAAAGTGAGTGAATATCGTAACTGTGAAAACCATAGAACCCACCATAACTGAGCGGGTTCGAACTTGTATCAGTTAGCCCAGCCATCAAATATTTCGGTCAATTGCATACCAGTTGCATCATTACATAGAATTCGTCGGGTGGTGGATAGTGCCATCTATCGAAATGTTGGGGCAACTTCTGAATCGCTAAATTCGATTCTGCGCAGAGGCGCCTCTGGACAGTGGCGTCACTAGGGGGGGGTGCGGGCCGCACCGGGTGACACCACTTGCACCACGAGAAAAGGGGTGACCCCATGGTGTCACCGCACCGCGTGACGCCACTGGCTCTAAATATTTTATTTGTAACCTTGGCAACGTAGAGATGAATTGTTTATAGCATGCAGTGGTCACGTTTTTAAGTTTTCTCATTTCCTTTCGGTTGGTCATAAATGTCCACCTAAGACCAACCAATCCTTCTTCACTACCGGAGAGTCAGCTTTATGGATTTGCCAATAGAGGGCGCTGTTCTCCTTAAAACTTTGCGAGCCTTTGTTTTTATACCACGACTCTTGAAAACTTAATGGCGTTAAAATGAATGGTGTCGGTTCAAATCTCGCTTCAGGGGATGCAATTGTTTTGCGAACTCACCTCCATTTATTTTCGCACCTCTAGACAGAGTTATTTTTAGTATAAGAGTTATTTTACTGTAATTTTCGTTATTCATCTTCAGATCCTGATTCTCAGATTGGTGTTGTTTGTTGGTGTTTTAGGGCCCTTCAACTACAAGGGCATGAGAGCCCCGTCCACAGTACAGTTCTTATGCAGAGACTGCACAGACACTACAGTAATGCGACGGTTTTTGGGTATTAGCAGTACCCAGTTTTCCCAAGCGGCCACCCATGGCAGCACTAGCTGGGGTTGCGCTGCTTAACTTCAGTGATCAGACGAGAACTGGTGTGTCCAACGCAATTCGCCGCTCCTCTGATTCTCAGAGGTGTAGTCCTAAATTAAATAATATACAGTAGCACGGATACTTTAAATCCGTGTTACGTCCAAATCTGTGGGGTTGAGGACGTTTCATTTTGTTTTTCATCTTTGCCAAGTTGCGTTGGACACACGAGTTCTTGTGAGATCACTGTAGTTAAGCAACGCAAGCCCACGTTAGCACCAACATTGGTGGTTATTACAGAACGTTGGGTGCTGCAAGTTTCCCATTTCTTGCATCCTTCACACCTTCCTCCTTATCTCCCCCAAGCAGCCTCCTAAGAGTTCAGCCTGTTATGGCTGCTTGGCTACCTCCCTGACTCATTAGTGTGTGTGTAAGAATAAGAAGATCGATTCGATATGGGCCCGCTTGGGTGGCGCAGGAGGTAGCGTGCTCGATTGCTGCGTCATTGGTTCTAGGTTTGATACTGGATCGAGTTGGGTCGGCTTCTTTTGGGAGAGGGGAGAGGTCTCTAGTATGCCTTCGGTAAGATGAAAAGTGAAACCGGGGTCCCTTGCGGTGCACAACGCCATTTGCACGTACAAGAACCCTCTATATTATTAATCACGCAGATGGGACAAACTTCCAACCAACAGTGGACCGACGATAAATAAGCATGGGGGTTACGGCTTTAGTCGGCAACCGGCTGCGTAAAAATACCGTCAAAAGTGTTAACCGGCGCCTCAGGTTGAAAAAAAGGTGCTGGAACGGCGCCCCGGCTCCCCGGCTCCCCGCAGTGGATGGGGCTCTAACAACCTTGTAGTTGAAGGTCCCTAAAAACATTAACCAACAAACGAAATCCCAAACGGTCACCCATGCTAGTACTAGCTGGGGTTGCGTTGTTTAACTTCAGTGATCAGACGAGAACTGCTGTGTCCAAAGCAATACAACCGCTCTACCCTGGTCCCGTGTGCAGTGTTACTTACCATTGCACGTAACAGGACCCTTTTCACACAGAGGGAAGTATACTTGGTAGAATTTCCAGGTGTAGGTGTGTAGGAGTTCGCTCCCTGGCATTCTTAAACCAAAACATCCGTGGTGGAGACCATTGATGTCAGATATAGGCTAGTTTGTCTGTAAATAATTAAGTTTTATTTGTCTACATATTTTGAAAGGGATGAAAAAGTTTAAAATTGTATAAAATATTTACGAAATTATATCATGTATATTAAAATGAATTAATATCAATTGTATATTGAATGTTGTCAGCCCAAAATAACGCGTTCCCCAGTGTTTTTCTTTGTTTTTTTTTTAATTTATTTTAATATCAAATGTCCTGTCCACTATGTTTGATTAGGCCGCAGGTGATTCCGTGGTTGTTTTAATGACAAATTTTCGGTTTAAGAGAAGTCTTAGTTTTTTCATGGCTTCCAATTTGCTGTCAGATGGAGCTGCAGTCGTTGTCGTCGTTGTTGTCGTCTCCGTTGGTGTCGTTGTTGTAAGGGCTGTTGTAATGGACGACGGAGATGAGGTGTCGTCGAACCAGGACACTGTAGCTGTTGGTTCGTTATCAGAATTGGAAGTAGTTCCAGAGTGTATTTCGCTGCTGGACAAGGTCAGTTTGGTGGCATGGTTTTCTTCCCCTATAACTTGCGGTGATGGGGTGACGGAATTATGCTCTTGAATCGCAATGTCCGAAGATGACGTCACTTCTGTTTTAGAAACGGTGAATTGTTCTTGCGAACCTGAGACAGCGCTGTCTAGAATGTCATCCAATTTAGAAATGATGGCCACCTTTCTATTGGTGCTGTCGCTGGACAATAAACTATCGCTGGAATGTAAAGATGAATGGTCAACTGTGCCGTCTGCTGATGGTAGAGTCGAAGTAGTTGGACGCCGTCTTCGCACCGCTGTTCTTGTTGAATTTATGCGATGACTCTGAGGTCTGCGTATAGTACTCCTATGACCTTCACTACTTGCAGGGCCCCTTGGACTTGCTGTCAAATCACTCGCAGAACTCTGTTGGAGTTGCTTGTGGGCTTTTTCAGAATTTGGAACTTGGGTCGAGGTTCGAATTCTGCCTGCTGATTGCCCGATGGGCCTTCTACGTCGAGTATCACCGATGGGTCTCAATCGTCTTAAGGGCTTGGGTGTTGTCGTTGGTTCAATGACCGCTGCAGGGGTCGTGGCCGGAGTTGTAGTTTGTCGAGTTCTACTTCGGACTCCTCCAGGTGGACGGGTGCGAAGTCGTCGTTTCCCAGCTGCGCCAATGGGTCTGCGTCCTCTTTTAGGGCCTGTTGCCTGGGTTGTGGCCCTTCCAGGAGTTGGTGGTTGTTCTGTTGGAGTGGTGATGGGTTCGCTCGATGTAACGGCCTGAGTCGTTGGCGTAAGTTCGTCCAAGTTGACAAAATGATGCTGGGGTTGAATTAAGTCACCCTGGAGTACGGAGTCGTCTAAAGATCCTGGGGTTTGGTCGCGATGTCTGTCACCCGACGGTCGTTGTTGTACGGAACCATCGTCTGAGTCAGGCTTTGAGGTAAATGAAGGGATTTCAGGTGAAGAGAGTTGGTCAGTGAATTGAGGTCTAAATGGTTGTTCAAATTGTATCTCCTCTTCAGGGAATTCAGGAGGAGGCGGTGGTGGTCTGGTATGCTGGGGTCGTACGAATGGACCGAAATTGAGTGGTTGGGATGCTTGAGTCGACGTACCAGAGATACCGCTTGGTTGGTCAGTAAGTGGCACTTGGTGATGACCGAATGGCCGCCCTCTAAAAGTTCCACCGTCTTCGAAAGTGTTTCCGGAACTTATGGACGGCTGTTGTGGAATACTCTCATCTTGGGTAATAAATGGCCTGTCAGTATCCGGGAAACGATGTCTAGTGGTGGACAGAAAGTCATCTGGAATGTCAGTGGATGGTGCATGGAATCTAAAGGTCTGGTCTCTTGATCCTTGATGAACTCTTGGAGGCTCATCTGTTGCCAACGCAGGATGACGCTGAATTGAGCCAAGTGATTGGCTTGGTCTGGATGGTGGTGGTGGTGCTGATGAGAATACTTCATGAGACTGTGGACGGAAGGACTGTTGGCTGGACGGAGCCTGTTCTGTAAAGAAAGATGATGGACGACGTGCCGATGGTCCACTTTGTCGGAATAATGAAGCTTGAGGAGGTGTAGTCTGGGCTACTGGGTCAAACTGTTGACCGCTACTCTCTCCAGGAGCCCCTGTTAGTTTACTGCCAAATTCGTTCACTGGAGGTGGGATGCCTAACACCTCGGTGTTATCCGGAACTGTAGGCGGACGGCGGACTACTTGGCCTGAAAGGTCGCCGTCACTCGTTTGTATTTGTGGACGGAATCTCTGCCGACCTCGAGATGGGCTCGACGTCGGTGACTGGGTGGTCTGTGGTGCATCAGATATCACTTGACTACTTTCGAATCTGTGGTGGCCTCTGCTGGGCGGGGTTCTGGTTGGAGCCTGACCTTGTCCAGCTATTGATACTGGAGTGGTGACATCTATATGTTGCTGTTGTGGTGGTGGAGGGCGTGTTTGTCGATGATGGCTTGGTCTTTGAGGAAATTCAGTTTGGACAGGAACTTCCTGAATCAGTTCTTCTTCACTGACAGGTTGGGGCTGAGCACTTGGCCCAAGTGGAACTAGAGAGGGCAGTTGCTGGGAGCCTGGTGAAACCGAGAATGATAAGGGAGAAAATTGTGGAGGTCGGGGTGCTGGTGGTCTGAAATGTGATGGAATTTCGTCTTGAGTCTCCGAGTTCGATGGTCGAAGTACTCCTTGTGGACGTACGGGTCTTTCTGCCTGGGACGACAATCCTGGTGGTTGGAACGAGGGTTGTGGACGTTGTGGTCTAGAAGAGTCTTGTGGTAAGAAGCCGTGTGATTGAAAGTTAATTTGTGGGCGTTCTGGTCTGAAAGTCTGGGATGGGAGATCTGATGATTGGAAGGAAACTTGTGGGCGGTCTGGTCTAGAAATCTGAGGCGAGAACCCTGGTGATTGGATTGCTGGCCTGTTAAAGGGACCTTGTTGTTGTTGTTGTGGTGAAGGCTGTGGTCTTTGCGGCGAAATATTAAATCGATTAGTCTGAGGATCTCTAGAAGTTCCAGATGGGCGCCCCACAGAGGTAGCAGCGATTCCTGCAGCCTGCGGTGGTCCAGGGAATCGGATGTCAGCCGTCAAAGTATTATCTTCTGGTCTTATAATGAAATTAGTACCAACATTATTAGGTCTAGGTGATGATGTTGGAATGGGTCGGAGATGAGGCGGAAGTGGAAAATTCTGATGTGGTTGTTGGGGACGAGACTGGGGTCTTTGAGGTGCTCGTGGAAATCCAGATTCGAAGAATTCTTCATCTTCGAATATCGGCCGATTATCAAATGGTGGCTGGCCGAAGAAAGATGGTAGTGGTGGTAACGGTAATTCGTCTCTGGGACGTCCAGTGTCTTCAGAGTTCAAAGACGGTCGGCCACCACCACTTCCGCCGTTGATGTCCGTAGACTGAGGGCGGGTCTGACGCGGAGGAGATAATCTCGACGGTGGACCAGGAAAATTGATTTCGAGAACTGATGGACTTTGGCGGTCTGTTGGAGGCTCACTGTCAAAGAATGTGGGATCAATTGGACTTCCGGCAAATGGTACTGGGAAATTACGTTGTGGGGCTGCTGCCCTGTTAATGTTAGTTCTGGTAGACGCAGCATTTAGTTGAGCCTGGTTTCCGATAAATGTTGGAGTTTGTTGATTTTCTGGTCTCTGTCGATTTGCCCCAAATGAGGACACTTGTGAGACCTGCTGTTGTGGTTGCCGGACGAACGCTGGCCTTGGTTGAGCAATAAACACGGTATTAGTGGAAGGTTGTGGAATTTGTCTCAGTTGCTGTTGCTGTGCCAGAGCTAGAAAAGGCCCATTTGAATTGGATTGACCATTTTGGAGTCGAATTGTTGAGGGCGCCACTGCTAAATGAGGTTGGACCAGTGTATGTCCTTGTCGTTCTTGGGATGTTCGTAGGTGTAAGGCGGCACCGTTGGTTTCAATGGCTACGTTGGCTCTCGAATGTTTGCCAGGAGCTGAATTGGTGGACTGCACCAGGGTCTGTACAGGCTGTCGAGATTGAGTTTGCCCTTGGATGGGGTGGACCGATTGTCCTTCGCGTACAGGAAAAAATCTGGCGCCATTCAATGAAACAAATTGCGCCTGCTGTTGCGGAAGTAGAAACTGGACTATGCCGTGAGAATCGGAAGCCTGTGGCAGTATAGGAATGAAAACATTGTTGGCTCGAGTTCCGGCTCCTGAAAGTAGAGTTTGTCGGGCTACTCTTTTGAGTGGTTTTTGGCAATTCACCATGGACTTTTCTAGACAACGGCCATTTTCCTGGTTTGGGACAGGGGGAGAAAAAAAACGAAAGGTTTATTTTAAAAAAAATTTATTGTCAAGTGTGATGATTACTTCTGTCCATTTCTTCTCACCTGACTGAATTTGGATCCGGGTGGACAAGCATACGTTTTGAGCTGTCCATCCTCTTGACATAGATGGAATATTTGACAGGAAAATTGATGGTCAACGTAGTATCCAGGCTGTTTGTTGTGACACTGAAAATTGATGGTCAATGGGAAGTTGGACACTGATGCCTTGATCCAGTCGTCCAGCTGAATGTGACTGGCGTGCTGCAATTGATAAATACACATATATAGAGAGAATGGTGTGGTCACTCGATTGACCTCTTTATCGATATTTTTTTCGGTGTCAGGGGTATTTTGATGACCAGAGGTATTGAGTTAGACATGTGCACGTAATTTCGAGGGTCATTGAATTTCAGGATCGTTAATCTAGTTAAATTGAATAGCTCATTGTCCATTTTTGTTTTATAAATAAATATCCAATACCTTAATAGGTTTGTCATAAAGGTGTGTTCTTGTGACGTCATGATTGCCGTTTGTTGTACCTGTAAAAAGAGAAGGAAGAATTTGGCCTGTGTAATTTGTGAAATGTTAATTAGTTCAGATCGTTGACCATTATGAAGTTTCACAATTGAATTTGATCATTAAATTTTCTTTTTCTTAGTAATGTAGGAATTGGCCCCATTTTCCGTCCATTTTCACCCTCGCCTCCTTTACCTCTCCCCTTCCCTCCCCATCGTGAAGTCCACTACATGATTGTGTTTCTTCCCATTACACGCCTGAGGTGTCTTAGAAATTTATGGTGTGGCCTCTCTCTCTCTTTCCTAACATGTTGGTTGTGTTTTTACAGTAGATGGTCACTTACCTACAGCTATTGCCTGCCATGTCCATACCAAGATAATAATCTTTTGATAAACGAGTGGTCGAACTGGACCTACAAATAAAATGATAAAAAAAAATTAATAAAGTAATTACTGTAATAATTTTTTTTCTTCTCGATTAAATACTTTTTTTGTCACTTGGTGGCGCTCGTATATAACCCGCTTTGGTGGCGCAGGAGGTAGAGTACTCGAGTTACTGCGTCAGTGATTCTAGGTTCGATACTGGATCGAGGTGGGTTGATTTCTTACGAGCGACAGAGAGGGTGAGAGGCCTGTGAGAAGTAAAACCGTGGTCCCATGTGGTATACGATGTCATTTGAACGTAAAAGAGCCCTCTCTACTATGCAACGGGTCGATGAGGCAGAATTCCCAGGTGTAGGGGGAGCGGCAAGTTGCGTTGAACACACCAGTTCTCGTCTGATCACTGAAGTTAAGCAACGCAACCTCAGTTAGTACTGACATGGGTGGCCGATTGAGAAAACTGGGTACCGCTAGTATCCAAAAATCGTCGCATTAGTGTAGTGTCTGTGCAGTCCCTGCATCAGAACTACACAGTGGAAGGGGCTGTAATGACCTTGTAGTTGAGGGGCCCTAAAACACTAATAACAAACAAACCCAGGTGTAGGAGCTCGGTGGAGTGCCCCAGCCAACATTAGGCTGACGATAACATAGGCATAGGGGTTGCCGCTTTGGTCGGCAGCCGGCTGAATAAAAATTCCGTCCAATAGATTGCCCATTTGTCCCTTCAGAGGGACATAGGTGGCTACCCGACCTTTGCTCTAGGTCGGGAACAGCGTTAGTAGTTGCTTTGGTGACCCTCTTGTTTATTAATTATTCAGGTAATGCATGGTGTTTGAAGATATCGACTTGCGTAATTATAAAATGTTTCATTTGGGCGGGGCGAAGGCAAGTTTTGAATCTCGTTAGACGAAAATCCCTACTTATTGTCTTGTACTTTTGCCGCGCACGAAAAATAATAATCATCAGGCTAGAATCGAACCTGTATCTTTTCGAAGTAACGAGTTGCTACAATCATAACAATGGTTGCCATAGAAACGTAACGCGCAATGAGTAAAAATGGAATGTTTTGGCACGTGAAGCTAAGTAAAATAGTCTTGTTTGAGCACGTGGTAAGCAAAAGTAGCTGTTGATTGTTACTATGGTAATGACAATGGATCACGTGACAAACGAAGTCGTCGGATGTTCCATTGTACTCAGGTCTAGTTGGCCAGGAACAACTGCCTTATTTAGGCCTAATGATGGATGTTCAACTGTCGGAGGCGGAAATGATGGAGGCGCGGGTTTCAACATTTCAATGACCATTACGTAATTATTACTGTGTTACCTCCTCCACCTACTTGAAGATGTGTATTTTTTTTTAGATATCGACATGCTTTCTCGATCAAGAAAAAGAATTGGTTTTTAGGAACTTGCGAACCTCATTTTCTGTAAGATTATAAAAGGATGAGGAAGGCGGAAGTTATTTATTTGGAGGGGAAATATTGTAATTGTGGTGAAATCGTCTCTTTTTTTTTCTATCCTAAATGCTCATTCTGTGTGAAAACAACAACAAAATTTTGCAATATATATATTTTTTTTTCCTGGGAGGGAGGAGTAAGATAAGAAATACAGTAATGCGATTATTCAGTGTAGCTATTAAAAAAATGCTAAAAGAAATTTGCTGTTAAATCGTTAAATTTGTAATCTAAAAATCTTAAATAGATTCATGCTCTCGTAAACAGCAATTACGTGCGGGACGGAGGAGGAAGGGGTTGGGGGATTTAAATGGGTGAATGCAACTCTCCCCCCTTCTCTCTCACCCGTTTCACCTTTTCTTGGCCTTCAGGTGTTGCTCAAGTTGAGAGAAAGGTTATTTTCAGTACGGTATATCAAATCATGGATTTGAAGTCTAATCACGGAGAATTACAGATTACTATTTTGTATAATTTTAATGTTCTTATTTAGTTGTTAAATCTACCATTTTCGTTACGAAACAATTGTCTTTTGTTATTGTTGTTGTAAATGTTATAGTGAGTGGCCTCTCCTTATTTCAAATTTTGATTCCCTCTCTCCGTTTCTTGCTTGCTCTCCCCCTTTTCATTCCATTCCACTCTCTCCTTATCTCTCCCCCTCTCTCGTTCTCTTTCCTTTCCTCTCTCGCCCCTCTCTCTGTCTCTCCCCTCTCTCTTCCTCTTTCTCTCCCTGTCTCATTCCCTCTCTACTCCTATC
>JAAFCE010009126.1:3478330-3500270 GCA_013389805.1 Trigoniulus corallinus
CAGTATCCAGTTTTCCCAAGTGGCCACCCATGTCAGTACTAGCTGAGTTGGCGCTGCTGAACTTCAGTGATCAGATGAGAACTGGTGTGTCCAACGCAATTCACCGCTCCCCAGTCAGCCGCTCCCTGTGTGTTTTTGGCTATTACTAATTCAAGTATAACGTGTTTTGAGCTATCAATTTGTAGTTTGTAATAACTGCTTATAAAAGTGAAATTTTGAGGGACAATGCGGTTTGAATTTTTTTTTTCATAAATGACTTAATAAAAAATAAACTTGTTTTAAACTTTCATTTTTCTGTCGGAAATGTTGAAATACAAGATTAAAGGTAGATTTTAATGATAGTCACGTAGTTGTTGCCGCCGCCACCGACTCAGGTCTGTTTCCAACAAAAAAATGTTTTTATCATCATTTTTATTTAGCATTGTTAACATTTCAAGAATTGCTCTCCTCTCTCCCCCTTCCCCCTTAGCCAGGAAAATTTAATTTTTTTTTTGGTTTTTAAAATGATAAAATTTAAACTCGAAATTATAGAGAATATATATCTGATAGGTTAATTAACATAGATATATATTATTTTTTTTTAAATTGAGCAGACAAAATTAGGCCAGTTTTTATACTTTAGTATTTGTAATTGAAAGCGAGGTCGTGAGCTGGTAATCTAGTTCTGAACTCATTGTCCAGTCGGCATTACAGTGGTCAAACTAAATGCGGTTGGTCAGATTTAACATGGCATTTTGTCAATCCTGAAGGCCAAGTCTCACTTGACATCTCCCTCCCCCCTCCTCCTGTCGGTGTGGATTATTTAATTACTGACCGGCGCGTCAGTGGAACTGACTGTCAGTTTCACTTAGTGGAGGGTCAACTCTCCCATCAGAATATTTTGCCGTTCTATACCGCTTCGTGGCGCAGGGGTAGTGTACTCGGTAACTGCGCCAGTGGTTCTAGGTTCGATATTAGACAGAGGTGGGTTGACTTCTTTCGGACGAGAGAGAGAGAGGGAGAGTGAGAGAGAAGCCCCAAGTGCGCCTTCCTTCGGATGGCAAATCAAAACCGATTGTTGTTGTTTGTTGGTGTTTAAGGTCCCGTCCACTACAAGGTCATTAGAGACCCGTCCACTGCATAGTTCTAATGCATATACTGCACAGACACTACACTAATGCGACGATTATTGGGTATTAGCAGTACCCAGCTTTCCCGAGCGACCATCCATGTCAGTACCAACTGGGCTTGCGTTGCTTAACTTCAGTGATCAGACGAGAACTGGTGTGTCCAACGCAACTCGCCGCTCCCCATCAAAACCGAGGTCCCGTGTGGTGCACGATGGCATTTGCACGTCAAAGAACCCGCAACGGGTAGATGAAGCAAAATTTCCTGGTGTAGGAGCACGCCCCCTACTCCAACACGGTGTCAGGTGGAGGTGGAGTGCCCCAACGAACAGTAGACCGACAATACATAAACATAGGGGTTGCTGCTCAGGTCGGTAGGCGGCTGCAGAAAAATACAGTCCAACATATCGTCGTGTGTCCCACAAGGACAAGCATAGGTACTCGACCCTGCCATAGGCGGGAAAAGGTTAGTAGATGCTTTGTTATAGAGGAGTTACATTCATTTTTAGCCCCCTTTATAAGTGGTACATCCAGTTTTAGGGTGCTTAGCTAAATAGTAACCAATTCAGGTGTTCGGGGTTCGTAGATGTTGAAGTGGCGCTCGACACGTACAAACGGACGGAAGATTTACATTAGGTTTTTCCCAAGTTAGACAGGAAGCTGCCGACTTCGGGCAGCTGCGAACCGGCGTACGTTGAGCCCACGAAACAATTGCGCTTCACTAATTACAGTAATTACCAAGGTTGACGCAAGTGTCGCTCGATTTCCGTTCGTTAGAGCGTTAAGATAAAATGTTCGAAGAGCTCTCTGGAATTGTTTTGGAACATTGAAGCAATTCTCATTCTTTTTAGTCACAATTCCATTTCTTTTTTCAAATGGTGCTTTGTAGTCACCAGCGAGTTCAATTCCCAGTCTCTGCTACGCTTTTTTTTTTATTTGAACCCGGCATATTTAATACTCTCTGGCACGCGCGGATCCAGGGTGGGGTTTTTGGGGTTGCACCCCCCCCATGCACATATAAACTTATGCGCATAATATATGCGAGCTTTAGCTCAACCCCCTCCCCCTCCTGGATCCGCCACTGCTCTCTGAGAGGCAAAGTACGGTACTTTGGATCAGAGTTCCAGAACAATTGGAAAAATGTGAGGCGGGGCAAGGATATGACGATGATGATTTCCAGCATATTCAACGCTTAAGGGAGTTGCTAAACATTTTCACTCGCCAGGTGGCGGAGGTTCCTGTCTTTTCCGTGACAAAAAGCAAAACTACTAGTAACCCTTTTTCCGCCTATGGCACAATCGTGTACTCACCTTTGTCCTTCTGATGACACCTGGCGACATGTTGGACGGTATATTTTTCTTAAGTAGTCGAGCACGCTATATTACCCGCCGCGGTGGCGTAGTGGTTAACGCGCTCGGCAACTGCGTCAGTAGTTCTAGGTTCGATACTGGACCGAGGTGGGTCGGCTTCTTTCGAGAGAGAGAGAGAGGCCGCGAGTGTGCCTTCTTTCGGATGAGAAGTAAAACCGAGGTCCCCCGTGTGGGTGTCCGATGGCACTTTCACGTCAAAGAACCCTCTCTACTACGCAACGGGTAGATGAGGCAAAAATTTCCAGGTGTAGGAGCTCGCCCCCCTGACGTCGGTAGATAAGCACGATAAATAAGAGTAGGGGTTGCAGCTTTGGTCGGCAACCGGTTGTGAAAAAATAGAGAGTTAGTGGTGAACGTCGACGATGACGATACGAACGATACGAGGTCAAATGAGGCAACTGTGCACGCTAACGAAAAGCAGACCAGCAATTGAGCTTGCGCATTTGCCTCATTTGACCGCGTATCGTTCGTATCGTCATCGTCGACGTTTACCACTAACTCTCTAATACTGTCCTATATATCGCCCTTGTGTCCATTCAGAGGGAGCTATGTAGAGTGCCTCAACGAACAGTAGACCGACGATAAATAAGCATATGAGGTTGCAGTTTAGGTCGGCAGCCAGCTGCGGAAAGACACCATCCAATATATCATCGTGTGTCCTTCCAGAGGGACAAGACGGGTACCTCTGCCGTTGGCGTGAAAATGGTTAGGAGTTGTTTTATTTTTCACAACTAAATATTGTTAGGAAACCAAGTTGCATAGAGAATGCATGTGAATGATTGCCATGCTCCTAACGAGTGAAAAACGAATTAAAACCGCCGATTATGAACATTGGGCATGCGCCTATAGTAGTACATTTCGATTACCCTCCCAACGCATCTAGAATTGGGCCAATAGCACCACATAAATTTAATGTTGGTTGCCATTCACCTTACATAATTTCTTAAGACAACCATCACCAAATAAATATATTTTTTGTTTGATTTAATCTAATTCAAATTAAATGCTTAGGCCAGAAACCACGCCCAAGATGTCTGATTATCTGGAGCTAAAATGTTCGTATACTGTACCTCATGTGGTGAGACGAACATTGTCTCACATCTATTTTCCTCATTCTTGAGGTGGGTTTGGTCAGAAAATATTTATTTTTCACGCACACAAACACCAACTAAGAAAATACCGTTAACTAGAATATGTATTTGTGTGTTTTCTTTTTTTTTCAATTCACATCTTAACTAGGTTAGTGATATCTTCGCCAGCACTTGGTGTTT
Organism: Trigoniulus corallinus; assembly: GCA_013389805.1. Lineage (NCBI taxonomy): Eukaryota > Metazoa > Arthropoda > Diplopoda > Spirobolida > Trigoniulidae > Trigoniulus > Trigoniulus corallinus. The sequence goes on from JAAFCE010009126.1 coordinate 3,482,078, forward strand.
ATTCACGGGGTAATATGTACCAAAAATTGGAGAAGAAGGAGAGGGGGCTAGAGAGAGAGGGAGGGACAAAGACGGAAGGATTAAACGGCGTATAATCAATGTGAACGTAAGGTGTCATAGAAATAACTAGTGGAGATGGGAAGGAAGTTGTAAAATAATATTTGAAAGTCAAGGAGAAGAAATCAGTTCAAATATTTACCTTTTTATTGACGTAATATGTGAATGACCTCCCAATCCAACTCTCTTGCACGTGTCTACCCCGTCCATCCCGTTCAAAGTGTTTAGAGCAATATTTTAAGCCTTCCACGCCCATACCCTCCTCCCAAAAAGTCATATTTTACCCTATTCAGCTTTCCACTTTTTTTCGTTTCGGTTCGTTGCTGTTTTAGGGCCCCTTCAACTACAAGGTCATTAGAGCCCCGTCCATTGCGTAGTTCTAATGCAGAGTTTGCACAGACGCTACGTTGTTAGGACGATTTTTGGGTATTGGCCTGTGTTTCCAAGCGGTCACTCATGCTAGTACTAGCTGAGGTTGCGTTGCTTAACTTGAGTGATCAGACGAGAAGTGGTGTGTCCAACACAATACAGCCGCTCCCGAGGAGAGGAGTCACTAATGCGACAATTTTTGGGTATTAGCAGCACCCACTATTCCCTAGCGGCCACTCATGTTAGTACTAGCTGGGATTGCGTTGCGTAACTTAAGTGATCGGACGAGAACTGGTGTGTCCAACGCAATATGCCGCACCCCCAGCTTTCCACACCCAGACCCTCCCAAAACATTACATTTGACCCTATTCGGTAAAACAGACTAACGGATGGGTTCCTACATGTCCATTTAATGATGCCGGGTTCATCATCATCATCATCATACCCTTATGCCACCGAGGCAGGTCCTTGATCCTTAAAGAAGTTTTCACGATGTTCTCTACCCCCAAGCTACCTCGTTTCTAAGTAGCATAAACGCGAAATCATCACCATTATACCCTTACCCCTTCTGTGGCAGGGTCGGGTCTGCGGGTCTTTCACCAGGTCCTATTTTTCATCAGGTCCCCGTCCACCTCACACACCATATCCTTACGGATAATCTGCTCCCATGTCTGCTTCGGTCTCCCCCTGCCCTGGGTGCTTCCCTTCACCTGCATTCCTGAAATGGACCTAACAAGCCCCTTCATTCCTCTCCTCTTTACGTGTCCATACCACCTCAACCTTATCTCCCTCCTTTTTCGGTGATGTCCACCATCCCCAGGCAACCTCTAATAAACTCATTCCTCATTCTATCAGCCCTTGACATTCCACTCATGTGTCTCAGAATTGGCATCTCGGCTACTTGCATTCTAGTTACGTGGACCTTCCTCACTGCCCCCAACACTCTGCTCCTTAGAGCACAGCTGGCCTAAGTACTGCCCTGTAAAACTTCCCTGTCAACTTGATTGGGACCCTCCTATCACACAGGACTCCTTGCCAGTCTCCACTTCAACCATCCCCCACTGATTCTATGGGGCACATCAGAGTCTATCTCCCCATCGGGTGGTTGGTAGAGAACGTTGGGTGCTTAAAATTTCTCCTCTCCTACATCCCTTACACCTACTTCCTCCTCTCCAGCGAGCAGCCTCCTAAGGGTTCGGCCTGTTATGGCTGCTTGGTTTATTCCCCAACCCGTTAGTGTAACATAGAAACATTGCTTTTGAATGTTGATCCTAAGTACTTTACTTCTTGTACCTTTGTCCCAAGTTCGCCCCTAGAAAGTACGTCACCGTCAAGTAGTATAAACTCGAAATAGAGGCAGTAACTATTCTTGAATCTCCCCCCTTTCATTTATATATTCATGCGATTTATTTTTTTTTTCAAAATGTGCACATTTTTGAAAAAAAAAACTATTTTTGGGTCATTCACGAATAGCCGAAAATTGAGGCATATTACATTAAAAATATGAAGTCCTGTTTTGTTACTGTTTTATTAATATTCAAATTGATGATAATTCATTAAAATTATTAGAGAGATGAGAAGTTCCACACGAAATTTGAATTTCAGTCATGAATAATAATTCAATTATTATCGAATTATGAAAATATTTCTGATCTGTCCGTGTCTCTGTCCATCAAAATTAAATTAGATTAAGAGGCTATTTTATAATTTGTTCTAACCTGATTTGGTGTCTGCAAACAGAATAAGCCAGACGGGATCAACAATTGAAGAAAGGGGGAACAAATTGAGGAAAGGGGGAGTGTAACCCACAGACAAAGCAGCAAAAAAATACAGATTTGATTTCATTATCATATTTCCTAATTTCTCGCAATATTTTTGAACAAGGGTGGCGAACCACATTATGAAATTTGCGACAATCTAATAAGTGCGTTAGCAGACCTGACGTCGGTGGTGCAATGAGTAGCGTGCTCGATTTAGTGCTCCAGGGGTTCCAGGGTCGAGGTGGGTTGACGTCTTTCCGGCGAGAGAGAGAGAGAGAGAGAGAGGCCCAGTTTCCCAAGCGGCCACCCATGTTAGTACTAGCTGGGGTTGCGTTGCTTAACTTCAGTGATCAGACGAGAACTGGTGTGTCCATCGCAATGAGTCCATCGAGGGGCTTCCAGCGCGCCTTCTCTCGGGGCAGAGAGGGGCCCCCAGTATGGGTTCTTTCGGGCGAGAGAGAGAGAGAGAGAGGCCCCAGTGCGCCTTTTTTCGGATAAGAAGTAAAACCAAGGTCCGGTCTGGTGCCCGATGGCATTTTCACGTCAAAGAGCTCTCTCTACTATGCAACAGGTAGATGAGGCGAAATTCCCAGGTACAGTGCCCCAACCAGAAGTAAACCGACGATGAATAAGCATTGGGGTTGCAGCTTTGGTCGTCAGCCGGCTGTAGAAAAAGCACCTTCCGATGGATCACTCTTGTGTCCGTTTAGAGGTACAAGGTGAGAACGGACCCTGCCATAGGCGGGAAAAGGATTAGGAGTTGCTTTTGCTAATATGTGCATAAACGGGGAATTCTGACGGTACGACCGAAGGCATGTTAGGTCTACAAATTGAATTAGACTTCAGTTTAGACAATTCCTAGAAACAGGGTCACATTGCAGTCTGAAATACGACCCACGAAGGCTCACTAGACGCACTTTCATTGGATAAAGAATCGAATCGTGCACTGATCTCTGTATCGCGGGGAGCGAGGGGGGGGGGGGGCTAACCTTTGTGTTTTGAACACAGGGGGGGCCCAGCTACCTAGGTAGGCAGACGTGTCACGTGTATCTGTGGTTGCCGCGCGAAATTGACCCAAATGGCGGGAACTAGCACGCCACACAATAACGTGACATGGAGGCCGTAACGAACGCAGGTGCAGTATAACAACTTCTCCTTGACCTAAAGGGAAGGAAAATTTAAAGCACATTATGGAAGAAAAACCAAAAATGGAGAAATAGATTGGGATGTGACCCCCCCCCCGCCGGGACCAGTGTAGAGTGGATGAAGTGGAGTCCTGTGTGATCAGAGGGTCCCGATGAAAATAAAGAGGAAATTCTACAGGGCATTATTTAGGCCAGCTATGTTGTATGGATCACAGTGTTGGGGGCAGTGAGAAAGAACCGCGACAATAGAATGAGGGTAGGTGAAATATATGGGTGGGGTGTCGGGAACAGCTGTTGTTAGGCATGGGTGGCAGGTGATATGGGCATTGTTAGGTCCATTGCAGGGATAGAGGTTATTGGAGTCACCCAAGGCAGAGGAATACCTAAGCAGACTGGAGAGCAGGGGTGGATGGAAACCTGGTGGGTGATAGGCGGGAGTGGAGGGCCCCCTGCCACAAGCGGGATAAGGGTATTATGATGATGATGACGACCAGCAAGAGCCCCCTACCAACTCTAGGTCAAAATTGGGTAGCGTACTCGGTAACTGCGCCAGTGGTTCCAGGTTCGATACTGGATCGAGGTGGGTTGGCTTCTTTTGGACGAGAGAGATGCCTCGAGTGCGCCTTCTTTCAGATTAGAAGTACAACTGAGGTTTAGTGTGGTGTACGATGGCATTTGCACGTAAAAGAACCCTCTCTACGACGCAATGGGTACTAAGGTAGCCGGTGTAGGATCTCGCCCCCTACCTGTCCTGGCGCCTGGTGGAGGTGGAGTACACCGACAATGAATAAGTATGGGGGCTGTAGCTTTGGTCGGGAACCGCTGCGTAAAAACTCTGTCAAATGGATCACCCTTATGTCCATTCAGAGAGATTAGATGGGTACCCAATCCTACCATAGGCGGGAACAGGAGTTATGAGTTGCTTTTAGGAAATAATGAGTCTTAAATGATTGACTTGAAAATTGATGCGAAACTGTTTAATGGAAAAGTTTGACGTAGAGAGCATGACGTCATGATTTCTGTAGAGCGCGAGCTGCATTCTGATCACGCGAGATTGGGTTCTAAGAACGTTCGGTTTACGCTGTTGTTCGAAATGGATGTGCGCGCGTAATGAAAAGATGCGAATATTGAATTTATTTTTACGAATTTTTTTTAAATTAAAAACATATTCGTAAGAAAATTTATTTTTAAAAGTTATACTAAGTGCTATAGACTTATTTTTGTCTTAAAATCAGTTTGTTCGAGAAGTCATCTTAGGCCTATCGTTAATGTTGCTGTTCGATTATAACCGTTCTAATGCAGGTATGAGAAATGCAATGGCGGCATAAAAAGCAGAAGGTATGACTAAGACATCTTATTTCTCGACGGGGATGGCGACTCCTGTCAAAGTTTAATTTGTTAGTTATCCTTAATTAAAAACTCCATGACAAAAGAAAAAGAAAGTACTCACCCATTTTGTATTACAACTGCAGTTATGTTTGGTTAATTTGAATCCAGAATTTATTTCTCTGCGTGTTATTTTAGTCAATACATTCGGAATGGGATGATCAAAATAACTCCTTCGCTTCTAATGAATGATTGATGATTGTCCTCAGGTGTAACGGTAACACAAAAATACACTTCCTCTGTTACTTAAAATGAGTCATTAAAGGTAGCATAGTGCTCCAACTCTGTTCAAAAAATACGGCAAAAGTACTAGCAATGTAGCTGACACGAGTCTCAAATACCAAATATCGTTATTCCTCAAGTAACCAGTATTGGAACTATGATGTCCGAATGACACAGATAGATTTAGGGATAAGTTGCTACCGCTACTACTACTTGACCACTGGTCAGAGCACTTTTTTTTGTCGTTCCTCTTTGCATTTACTTAGGTAGGTCTGCTGTGTACGTGTATGCGACCGTTCAGACGATCAACGTCGAGTGAGAAAGGTGCTCCAAATTTCACATACTTGAATTTCGGTTGTCTATTATTTTTTTTTCTCTTTGGTTGACTCTCCACCTCAAGAAATCTAATTGGTCACGTGATTGAAACCACCTGACTTCTGGCGTACCGTTTAACTATTTTTCTAGACCCTCTAACATTTTGCCATCCTGTCCGTCCGCTTTTGGAGCCAATAACACGTATAACGTATAAACGTCAGGGGTGTTACTTGACTGTGAATGTAGATAAATAGGGCATCAGTTGCCGGCCGATACACACGCACGTGTCACATCATTGACTGCTGATGCCTCTGTTTTATTCCCTTCGCCTTCTCTTTCACCCCCCCTCCCGTCAATTTTTAAATTCCACCTATCTGCCTCCTCCTCAGCGGCCCCCCCTCTTCATTTCTTAACATACACCTTATCTAGTACAAAAAGAATAACGTGTGAGAGGAGAGGGTTATCTCGATAATAATGTTGTTTTCAATTGAATTTAATATGGAAATAATGTACTTTTAAATTGTTGGTACAGTATGTGATTAATTTTATCGGCCACTGAAATGGTTAAGTCCTTAGGTCGACAACCAGCCGTGTCACCCCATCGCATCGCCCAGCTGGGCTCCTTTCTTCCATCTCCGTGGTTGTCCCTCGGAACGGCGAGTTGCGTTGGACACACCAGTTCTCGTCTGATCACTGAAGTTAAGCAACGCAAGCCCAGTTAGTACTGACATGGGTGGTCGCTCGGGAAAGCTGGGTACTGCTAATACCCAATAATCGTCGCATTAGTGTAGTGTCTGTGCAGTATATGCATTAGAACTATGTAGTGGACGGGTCTCTAATGGCCTTGTAGTTGACGGGACCTTAAACACCAACAAACAACAAGTGGTTGTCCCTCGAACTCCTGGTCACAAGATGCTCGACTCTATCATAACAGGAGCGGCTGGTGCGTTGGACACACCAGTTCTCGTCTGGTCACTGCAGTTAACCAACGCAACCCTAGATAGTGCTAGCATGGATGGGCACCTCTTGGGAACACTGGGTACTGCTAAAACCCTAAAATCGTCGTAGCGGTGTTTGCGTAGTAGTGTCTGTGCAGGCTCTGCATTAGAGTTAGGCTGAGGACGTGGCTCTAATGACCATTTGTAGTTGAAGGGCACTAAAACACCTACGAAACGAAAACCCAACTGATGGCAGGAGACCTTGAAGAGTCAACCATGGTCATCCGAAATCTTTATTCTAGACTATCTAGACTCCACCTAGGATTGCGCTTGCACTGTGGTGGTCAAGAACTCCTACTGTGACACTTTTAGTAGCCTACCCCTTAGTGCCTCAAGCCAGACCGGGCTGCATGGTTATATCCACGCGTGGATCCAGGATGAGGTTTTTGGGGTTGCAAACCCCCCCCCCCCTCCCTATGCACATATAAACTTATGCGCATAATATATGCGAGCTTTAGCTCAATCCCCCTGGCGAAAATCCTGGATCCGCCACTGGTTATATCGAGTTTCGACGTTATGGGAGCTATTGGAGTAAAGGAAGCATTAATGGATGTTTGTAACTTACCTGACGTAAGAGGACTAAGGCAGCTACCCCTTGTGGGCGAGGTCTGGGGTCATTTAACGTGTCATTGAAAGACCCATTTCCATACTCATCGTGCAGATTGTCACTGTTTTATTAAGGGCGTGCCTTGCCGTTCACTCTGCTGTCTTATGGAGAGGAATAACCCGGAGAGGAAATAAAAACGGTAGCTTTACACCTGATTTTGGACAACATAGGTGTATATGTGGTTATTTCTCTTAAGAAAGAATTTATTAAACATTTCCAAATTTGATTATTTAACTCGTCTGTCTGTAGCAGGTTCGAACTTGCACACCGTGAACTCAAGTGAGACGACTCGGATTTAGGGATGAGGACGAGGATCGAACCTACAATGCGAAACTCACACGTGCCGGGAGATATAACGAGCAAGGCACTCCTAACCCTTTTTCCTCACCTATGGCAGAGTTGGGTACCCATCTTGTCCCTCTGAATGGACACTGGCGATCTATTGGACGGTAGCTTGACGCAGCCGGCTGCTGATCGAAACTGCAATCCCCATATGGTTATTTGTCGTCGGTCTACTGTTGGTTGGGGCACTCCACCGAGCTCCTACACCTGGGAATTTTGGGGGAGCGGCTTTATTGCGTTGGACACACCAGTCCTCGTCTAATCACTGAAGTTAAGCTAGGCGACCTCAGCTAGTACTAACATGGGTGGGGCTCTAATGACCATTGTTTCACTTCTCATCCGAAGGAAGGCGCACTTGGGGAGCCTCTCTCTCGCTCTCTCGCCCCGAAAGAAGTTAACCCACCTCGATCTAGTATTGAACCTGGAACCACTGGCGTAGTAAGCCGAGCACGCTACTTCCTGCTGCACCACCGATGCTAACTGAAACTTAATAAGTGGTGCTCCTTATCCGCCCTTCTCCCCTTGCTCCAACCGAGGGTCCGATGTCATTGAACTCTTTTTTTTATGATCAATCGGCTTGTTATTGTTTTGGTGTCTCAAGGAAAGGAGGACAGGTGATGAAAATATATTTTATATCCGATGGGATTACCGAATATTTGATTTGTATCTCTCATATTGGTGATATGTTAAAATATGAATGACCTTTCTTGGCGATTAATGCAAGAAAAGGAGGAAGGGGGGGTGTGAGGGGTGAGCATGACCAGTATAGTCGTAGTCGAAAAAATTGCATGTGCTGTGTCTATCTGTGACGTTGCATTTCCGTCGCAAAGTAATCAATCAAACCCGAAGGAAGGTGGGCTGTATTTGCAAGACTCAATCCCATTGCGTCCCGTTCAGGTCACTGATTTGGCGCATTTCAACGTGGAAATTTATCCAATTTTGACAGTTGAAACGCGGAGGAGGCATTCATATATTCTATGTACCCTTTTTGGATGCCTTTCCGAAATTCCGAGTAACTGAACCGAGAGTGGGGAAAAAATATGGATTGAAAGGATTCATTTTGAATAAAAGCTAATTAACTTGACTAATGAAGCGCCATTAGTGGAGATGCGTGTGTGACGTTGAAGTTTACATAAGGTGAATTATGTTAATTAATATGAGTTTCCCGTGTACGCAAATTATTTAATTAACCCTGTGATCTCTCACTGATTTCATCTACGTATATAATAGTAGGTAGAAGAGTTTTAGCTCAATGACGAGCATCCGCTTTTATTGATGTGTATGCTTTGAGTTCGATTCTAGATTGTGGTTTCGTGGCTTGTTAGGTTTTTTTTTTGGGGGGGGGTGAGGGGCTTTTATCATGCGGTCCCCGTCCAGTTGAGCGGCGAGTTGCGTTGGACACACCAGTTCTCGTCTGATCACTGAAGTTAAGCAACGCAAGCCCAGTTAGTACTGACATGAGTGGTCTCTCGGGAAAGCTGGGTACTGCTAATACCCAATAATCGTCGCATTAGTGTAGTGTCTGTGCAGTATATGAATTAGAACTCGTGCAGCCAAGTTGCGTTGGACACACCAGTTCCCGTGAGATCACTGAAGTTAAGTAGCGCAAGCCCACGTCAATACCAACAAGGGTTGTTGGTTAAAGAACGTTGGATGCTGCAAATTAACCCTCTCCATCATCTTTTCACCTATTTCCTTATCTCCCGCGGGCAGCCTCCTAAGGGTTCGTCCTGTTATGGCTGCCTGGCTTACTCCCCAACCCACAAACTAATCCAGTGGACGGGTCTCTAATGACCTTGTAGTTGACGGGACCTTAAACACCAACAAACAATAACAACAAGCAGGGACTGCACAGGCACTACACTAATGCGACGATTATTGGGTATTAGCAGTACCCAGCTTTTCCAAGCGGCCACTCATGTCAGTACTAACGGGGGTTGCGTTGCTTAACTTCAGTGATCGGACGAGAACTGGTGTGTCCAACGCAATTTGCCGCTCCCGTTCTCCGTCCAACTGTTTTTTTTCATATTCCCCCCACCCTACCCTCATACCCTAACCCCAGCTCCCTCGACATTGTGCCTTCTTAGTGCAATACTAACAGTAATAATGTGTTGAGGTTAAATAAATTATCATTTGTTGTAATATTGTTTGTTTTAGATGTTAGTAGTCCGTTAGATTCAATCATTGAAGTGACCTTCAGTGACACCAATTTTTGTTATTATTTTTGCAAATTTACACTTCACCTTGCCATTTTTTTTCACAGGTGACGAGGTACCTGGAGAATGTGGTCGACTTAACTGAATTCTTGGTATAAATTTTCACAAGGTTTTCAGTATACGTGTCAGTCTTTTTTTTTTACCTGCCTCAAAATTTGATTGAGTTTTCTTTCAGTTATTTCCGTTTCGTTTCCTAAAATAGGATGTGAACTAAATGCGGGATATTTTTTAATTTTCATTTTTAACAACAAAAAAGTTATTTAATTTGAAATATGACCCATGGACCCGCCCCAAAGCTGGCGTAGTGGGTAGCATCTCGGTAACTGCGTCTTCGTTCGGATCAGAAGTACAGTAAATCCGAGGTCTCGTGTGGTGTACTATGGCATTTGCACCTCAGAGAACACTCTCTACTATGCAACGGATTGATGAGGCAGAGAGCAGCAATTTCGTTGGACACACCAGTTCTCGTCCGATCACTGAAATTAAGCAACGCAACCCCAGTTAGTACTAACATGGGTGGTCGTTTGGGAAAACTGGGTACTGCTAATAACCAAAAATCGTCGCGCGTCAGTGTGGTGTCTGTGCAGTCTCTGCATAAGAACTACACTGTGGACGGGGCTCTAATGACCTTGTAGTTGAAGGGCCCTAAAACACCAACAAACAACAACGACACTTAATGAGGCAAAGCTTTCCAGATGTAGGAGCTCGCCCCCCCTGGCGTCGGTGGAATTCCCCAAAGAAAAGTTGACCGATGATACATAAGCATAGGGGTTGCAGGTTTGGTCGGCAACCGGTTGCGAAAAACACCATCCAATAGATCACCCTTGTGTCCATTCAGAGAGACAAGATGGGTACCTTACCCTGCCATAGGCGGAAAAAGGGTTATATGTTTCTTTGCTATTAGATAACCCGGTGTCCCTTCTGAAAAACGTTATCAGTGTCAAGCTTGATTGAGCCTCAGTATTTTTATTAAATACTTATTATGGTCATTTAGCACCACGGGACAAGTATTCGGACGTTGTCCGAAGGATATCAACGGACATGAAAAGCTATTTAGATAGGACAAATAAGAGAAAGGAATCACTTCTTGTCTTGACCAAAATGGAACCGGAATGGTCTCAAGGATGACTCTCTCCAGAAGGAGTGCTTTTCCTTTTATGACTGGAGTCCCTCTGTAAATGCCACCGGAAGTACAAGTTTCTTTGGCAGTCCTAAGGAGTAACTGCCTCTTGTTATCGTGCAACGGTCGTTTTTGGTAGCTCAGTTGTTGCGCACATGAGTGTCGAGCTGTTGACTACCGGTTCGATCCTGGCTTTCTTGAGTTTTATTCTTCGCTTTCTGTTACTCCCACCGGAAGTACAAGTTTCTTTGGCGATACCAAGGAGTAACTGCCTCTTGTAATGGTGGGGTGGTTGTTTTGGTAGCGTAGCTCAGTTGTTGCATACGTGCCTGTTGAGTTGTTGATCAGTGGTTCGATCCTAGCGGTGGCTGTATAATACCGTTGGTAAATTTCTTGACGTCAATACGCTCCGTTGAAGTAATGCCTTTTTTTCTGCTCTTTTTTCATGGGTGTAAAAGTTTTTTTTAGACGTTGATCTTCAGGTATTTCAGGATGTGAATATGAAAGGGTTGTTTCTCATCGATGTACGGTAATAATTCTTATTCAGTGTCACCTGAAATCATTCAATGTCTGTCGACCTCTTTTTTTTTCAACCATCGTCACCTGCTCCTTGCTCTCTCCTCTCCTCCTTCTCCCCTCCATTATTCCTCTCATTATTTGGCATTTAAACGAAGTTGAAATATCACAGTGACCTACTGACCTTTCTTTTATTTTTGCGAAGTTTAGCAATGGACCTTAACGGGTTGAAGAGTGCCAGAGGTGGTGATTTCTATTCTCAGCAGTCACTCAGGGTCATTCATCCCACCGCACCCCACCACTAAAAAAAGAGGGCCTACTTTTAGTAGGGGTGAAACCAGTTAAGTACTACCACTGATATTTAGTGGATTAGAACGAGCTCCTAAGGTTTCACGAGTGTATTGTAGTTTGGGGTTCGAGCCCCCTCCCCCTCCCCCGGAGAGTGTAAGAGCGGCCGTATTGCGTTAGCCACACCAGTTCTCGTCCGATCACTGAAGTTAAGGTCCAGGAGGTAGTACTAAGATGGGTGACAGCTTGGGAAGACTGGACACTGTTGATAATCGTGGTGTCTATAGAGGCTCCACATTATTACTACTCCAGGAGTGTCAAAGTGGTGGCCCGCGAGCCGCACAGTCGATACCAGCATCCATATGCGGTCTGCCGCTCAGAGCCGTAACGAGATGAAGACAATAGCCCCCGGGCGCTGTTGCAGGGGGTGGGGGCGCCATGTACACTGTGTTGCCCTTGTGACAATGTATATATCACCAATGTGGCCCTTGAGTTACTCCCAGTTTGATATGCCTGTACTACTCCACTCTGGGTCCTAATGGCCAATGTAGTCGTGGGCCCTCAAACAACACAAAACAAACAAGTATAAAATGAAAGTTTGAAAGGTGGAATCGAGAGGAGAGAATCGATCTCCACATTTGTACTTCCTCTTCCCCCCCCCCACTCTTTAGGATTTTTATATATAACGGCAGCAGTGCAATAACCTAATTTTAGCAATTATATCTGTCACATCACAATATACCACAACCCTTTATTAATAGGTCACTACTCAATTAATTTAAGTGGTTTTATCAGGCTGCCAGACTTGAGATTAGGATGGATGGTGGCGGTGATATCGTTGCCGGGTAGTCAACAAAGTGAAGGGGTGGCATGACGTGACGAAATTCCTTGTCTGTTTTTGTTTCTTACCGCCATGATGGCAACCACCTCGGTGGCGCAGTAGGTAGTGTGCTCGGTAACTGCGCCAGTGGTTCTGGGTTCGATACTAGACCGAGGTAGATTGGCTTCTTTCGGGTGAGAGAGAGAGAGAGGGATAAGAAGTAAAACCGAGGTCCCGTCTGGTGTATATACGATGGCATTTGCACGTCAAAGAACCCTCTCTGCTATGCAACGTGTAGATGAGGCAACATTTCCAGGTGTAGCAGCTCGCTCCCTAGCGTAGGTGGAGTGACCCAACGAACAGTAGACCGACGAGGAATAAGCATAGGGGGTACAGCTTTTGTCAGCAGCCAGCTGCGGTAAAACACACTGTCCAATGGATCACCCTGTGTCCATTCAGAGGGACGAGATGAGTACCCCACCCTGCCATAGGCGTGAAAAGGGTTAGGAGTTGATGTTTTGTTTACCGTCATGGTGGCGTTATAAGGTATGTTATAAGAGGGTGCTGATTTGACCATTTAACCGTAGAGCGAGGAACCTTTACCTAGCGGATTGCCGTTAGGGTCGCCCCACGTCACTACGACACTACTCAGATACGGCCTGAGTCTGCGCAGTTCACGATTCGTCTGCATTGCATTGCGTACGTCGGATAGAACCGCAGCCAGAAAACTCTCTAATGACTACGTGCTAGACTACTACGTACTTGATTACTGTGCTCGATCAGAGCTATTGATACATGTGCCCCTGACGGAAGTCCTCTTAATTAATTACCCTTTAGTTTTTGTGGGAAGGTAAAATGCATTTGCGCGCACCGAGTGACGGACTACCGACTAAAACACTCGCCTTTGTCGTCCGGAGGAACCTCTTAACACATTGCTTCAGACTTGGCCTTTTGGCTGCCCCTTAAGGCTTCCCTGGTTGTTAGCGTGAGCCTGGGACACTCACTCTAGATATTGGGCGTCCCTTCCCCCTCCCCAGCATGTTGATGTCAAGGACCTGTTGAACGAGCAGCTGTATTGCATTGGACACTCCAGTTGTTGTCTGATCACTGCAGTTAAGCAACGCAACCTCATCTATTACTATGAGCATGTGTGAGCGCTTGGGAACACTGGGTACTGCTAAGAGTCCGTCTCCAGTTCGATGCACCGAGTGGTCCATCTGCCACCAGTGAAGAACGTGGGATGGACGTCGGCGTCCACACCTACCCTTTACTTTAGTGCAGTGGCTTCACTAGGAGGTGTGGGCTGCACCGGGTGACACAACTCGCACCATGACAAATGGAGTGACACCATAACAGAAGGAACAGAGGGGCTGCTAGTCGGGAGAGAGGGGGTGACACCAAACCGCACTGGGTGACGCCAACCCTCTGCTTTAAGCCTGGTTCCCTGGCACGCGACACCGACGAGAATAGCGCGCTAGCAGACGACAATCCACATAAACTGATGACGTAGTTACACTACCATTCTGTAAAGTAAGCACGAAATCAATGGTGAAGTGGAGTTGAGAGTTAGTTAACTGCATTTGTCAATGGAATGTGTCGCTCGAATTTGATTGGCTGTTTGAATTTTTAAAATAGTCTTCTGTTTACTTTTCATTGGTTTATTTATTTTTTCGGGTTTGGCGCCACCAAACGTTCATATTCAAAACTATTAATCGCTTACATGAATTCGCTCATGCCAGGGAATCAAACCAGGCGCAATTTCTGTTAGCGCCTGTGGTTTACGTCATAATTATACTGTCTGCTTAAGTGCTATTCTCGTCGGTGTCGCGTGTCAGGGAACTAGGCTTTAGTGTATAGACGTTGAGTGTCATTGTTGGTGTATGGAATGACAGTCCCGACTTTCAGCACGTACTTACCACGTGCGAACAACTGGGCATGCGTAGATGCATGCTACGTCACAGGATGTTGCTTTCTTGCGAGGAACGTAATGCGATGACGTGTTGCTAAATTGTGGGTTGTTGCTGTTGTGGAAGTAGGTGCTAGGTGATGACAAGGATGATGACGGAAGGTCACTGTTCTGGAGAATCTTAATTTTGATGGACCTAAATTTTTTTGTCAACATTGTTTTGAGTGGAAATTTTTAAGATGGGGGGGGGAGGGTTCGTTTTTGTATTTTTTTTTTCCTCGTAGAAGAGAAATGTAGTTCGAGGTCTTTTAAATATAGGGTTTGCTACACACACACACACACTGTGAAATAAACTCGGTCATTTGTGTAGAAATTTAAATTTTCAATTCAGAAAAATTTTGTCTGTGATTCATATGTGTTCCCTCCCTTTTATATCTGGAATGTTGTCAAATATGTAATCCTTTGCGACAGATACCTTGCTAGTGAGATTTTTCTTGCCAAACCCGTATGCCTAGATCTCCACCAGCACCCTAGCAACACCTTTGCCTTTCGTACCCATTCCAGCCGCTCCACCCCAGAATTCATCACCCCAGAACCTCTTCCAATGTGGGGGTTCCCCAACCCCTCCTGCAGTGATCCAGCGCTGGGCAAGCCAGTATCACATGCCTGACATCCTTCCCTTGATCCCCACATAATCCACAGCCGTCCTCTCCACCTGGGATCTTTGCCATTCTTTGTTTCGTCTCCAGTGACCCAGCTCTTGCCCGAAACAGAGGTGAGCTCTCCCACGTATTGTCATAGATTACCTCCCTCTCTACGTTAAGCTGCTTGCCCCATGGGATCATATATAGAAATATGTGTTCAGGAACAGGAACATATATGGGAACATATTTCCCGCCTATGGCAGGGTTGGGTACCCATCTTGTCCATCTGAAGGACACAAGGGTGATCTATTGAAAGGTGTTTTTCCGCAGTAGGCTGCCGACCAAGGTGGCAACCCTTACTATTGGTTTGGGAATTACACCGAGCTCCTACACCTAGGGATTAGGCCTTATCTGCCCGTTTCATAATAGGGAGGGTTGTTTGACGTGCAAATGCCATCGTACACCACACGGGACCTCGGTTTCACCTCTCGTGCGAAAGAAGGCGCACTCGAGGCTTCACTCTCTCTCTCTCTCTCACTCACCCTAGAGAAGCCAAATCACCTTGATCCAGTGCCAAACTTGGAGCAGGCTACCTATCGAGCCACCGAGGCAGGTCCAACTACTCCTAATGTACTCATTCTTAATTCATTTTGACCGTCGGTCAGTAAAAATATTTTTTCTCCTTGGTAAAATTATTTCTGCTCCTTCTCCTTGATCCGTAAAGAAATTACAGGAAATTAATATCAAGTGTGGGAAAATGTAATATAGCGTGTACTGTGGTTTGAAAATATTCCAAGTGAACATGATAAAACATTAAAAAACATAAACAAGGTTAAGTGAAGAGACAAGCGATTCCGGTGTGTGTGCCCGGGGTAGAATAGGTGCAAGGCACTTCCCCCAGTGAATGTGGTAAAAGACGACTTTTGTTGGTTTGATGGTGTTTTAGGGCCCTTCAACTACAAGGTCATTAGAGCCCCGTCCACTGCTTAGCTCTAATGCAGAGACTGCACAGCCACTTCGCTAATGGGACGATTTTTGGGTATTAGCAGTACCCAGGTTTATGAAGCGGCCACCCATGTCAGTAGTAGCTGGAGTTACGTTGTTTAACTTCAGTAATCAGACGAGAACAAAAGTCCTTGAGGAGGGATACACGTTTACATCATGTATATATTCAGCTAGAGAAGGGGGACGAAATGGGGTAGGTATAGTATTGAATAGTGAGCGGCAACAAGGGGGTCACCCTAGTGCAGTGATTCTCAACCACTGTGCCGCGAGATTCACGAGAGTGTGCCGCGAGGTCGGGTACCCATCTTGACCCTCTGACTGAACACAAGGGCGATATATTGGGCAGTGTTTTTCCCACAGCCGGTTGCCAACCAAGGCTGCAACTCCTATGCTATTTATCGTCTTTCTACTGTTCGTTGGGACACCGAAGACCGGGGGCGAGCTCCTGCACCTGGAAATTTTGGTCCTCTACCCGTTCCATAATAGAGAGGGTTCTTCCATCTGCAGATGCCATGGTAGACCACACGGGGCCTCGGTTTTACTTCTCACCCGAAAGAAGGTGCACTCAGGGCTTCTGTCTCGCCCAAAAAAGCCAACCCACCTCGGTCCAGTATTGAACCAAAAACTACTGACACAGTTACCGAGCGCCACCGAGGCAAGTTTTTGCATAGGGTTAGGTTACAACTTAGAGTATATATTTTCTTTGGCGTTTGTGTGCCCCGAAATGTGTCGTTGTTAGTGTCCCGCCAAATTTTGAAATTAGTAAAAGTGTACCGTGGCGAAAAAAAAAGGTTGAAAATCGCTGCCCTAGTGAAAAGAATGAAGTGAAGAGAGAAGCGCAGAAACGGGGATTCGAACTCGGGATTTTAAATGAATCGTATAGACAAACTTGTGGTAGTTTTGATCATTTTGATTTTAAAATCGATTTTGTTAACGGTTTGTGTAGTGTATTATGTGTGTTTTGTTTTCTTCAAAGTTTTGTCACCTTAAAAACCGAAATTTTGTTTTTTTTTCGGGGATCGGTAACTGTTGTATGTCTGGTATTTTAGGTCACTTGTTTTAAAATGATGCACCTTGTCTGATTGGCTTTTGTTGATTACGAATTTCACTTGGTAGGAAAAAAATGAACTGGATTTTAAAACAGCATTTTAAAGTCTTTCATATGAAGAAGTAAAAAAAAAAATCAATATTCACGCTTGATTGACTTTCCTTATTCTCTCAAGAACTGTATTTTGATTATTTTTCTTAATTGGATTTATCTTTGAATTTTTTTTTAAAAAAATCAAAAGCAACTATTTTTGTTCATACATGTATTATGTTTCTCGTTTTTTTTTAAAAAAAATATAAAAGAACATATTTGAACGTCACGCATGCGCATTTCAAAAAAAAAAGAAGGAAGGAACCATTGGTGAGGCGCGTGCAACGTTCGAGAAAGAACAGTTGCAACCAATATGGCGCCGGTTTGGAATTAATTTTTAAAAATAGAATGTCGTTCGGCAGCCATTTTTGTTAGTACACTGAACTAGTTTGTCCACTTAATGGCTATTTGTGCCGTTATTGTTTTTTATGATTGATATATCAATGTCGTCCTTAATAAATTGAAGATCCTACCTAGGCCATGGATAACAACTTATTCGATATGTAAAGAAATGTTTTTAATCACCAAGTTCTGCATTGAAATGTTTATTTTAATAACGGGGTACTTCCCAAGTTGCGTACCACAAGGTGAAATTGTCGCAAGGTATCTTGAGAAATTTAATTTCTTTTCCCTCTCGTTCTCTCTCTCTTTACCTGGCTACCTATAATTGTATATACTGTTCTGTCAACGACTAATTTTATTAGTCTAATATAATGACTATAGTTTTATTACTTAGAATAATGATTTCGGAGTGGGGACATTGTGGCTGTTAGTTCACTCCGAATTTGGGCCGATTAGTGGGTCACAGTTGGATGGCCCATTGTGTTACGTTCTTAACAAGGAAATTGCGTTGTGAGAAATAGTAGCAACATAATTCAGGCATAAAAATGGTGTAACGGACAACCCACGTACTGTGTATAAGCAATATATAGATGTAGGCCATAGACGTAGTAGTTATTGTTGTGGTTGTTTCTCATTATGTCAACGTATTCATTGGCTGGCCACTGCCCTGCTTACATTTCGCTCGTTTCACACACAAAAAAGATTATCATTACTGTTTTGTTTCATGTTAATAATAATCATATTGTTAATGAATAGATATTTTAAGCACTGGCCCTTGACACTGTGAATTTTAACACGCACAGGACCTCGGTGGAGCAGGTGGTAGCGTGGTCTGTTACTGAGTCAGTGGTTCCAGGTTCGATACTCGATCGACGTAGGTTGGCTTCTTTCGGGCGAGAGAGACAGAGACAAGGCGAGACAGAGGGAGACAGAGATAAGGCGAGAGAGATGGAGAGACAGAGAGACAGGGCGAGAGAGGGAGAGACACAGAGGGAGA
>JAAFCE010009126.1:3500370-3522701 GCA_013389805.1 Trigoniulus corallinus
CAGTATCCAGTTTTCCCAAGTGGCCACCCATGTCAGTACTAGCTGAGGTTGCGCTGCTGAACTTCAGTGATCAGATGAGAACTGGTGTGTCCAACGCAATTCACCGCTCCCCAGTCAGCCGCTCCCTGTGTGTTTTTGGCTATTACTAATTCAAGTAGCCTATAACGTGTTTTGAGCTATCAATTTGTAGTTTGTAATAACTGCTTATAAAAGTGAAATTTTGAGGGACAATGCGGTTTGAATTTTTTTTTTCATAAATGACTTAATAAAAAATAAACTTGTTTTAAACTTTCATTTTTCTGTCGGAAATGTTGAAATACAAGATTAAAGGTAGATTTTAATGATAGTCACGTAGTTGTTGCCGCAGCCACCGACTCAGGTCTGTTTCCAACAAAAAAATGTTTTTATCATCATTTTTATTTAGCATTGTTAACATTTCAAGAATTGCTCTCCTCTCTCCCCCTTCCCCCTTAGCCAGGAAAATTTAATTTTTTTTTTGGTTTTTAAAATGATAAAATTTAAACTCGAAATTATAGAGAATATATATCTGATAGGTTAATTAACATAGATATATATTATTTTTTTTTTAAATTAAGCAGACAAAATTAGGCCAGTTTTTATACTTTAGTAGACTAGTATTTGTAATTGAAAGCGAGGTCGTGAGCTGGCAATCTAGTTCTGAACTCATTGTCCAGTCGGCATTACAGTGGTCAAACTAAATGCGGTTGGTCAGATTTTACATGTCATTTTGTCAATCCTGAAGGCCAAGTCTCACTTGACATCTCCCTCCCCCCTCCTCCTGTCGGTGTGGATTATTTAATTACTGACCGGCGCGTCAGTGGAACTGACTGTCAGTTTCACTTAGTGGAGGGTCAACTCTCCCATCAGAATATTTTGCCGTTCTATACCGCTTCGTGGCGCAGGGGTAGTGTACTCGGTAACTGCGCCAGTGGTTCTAGGTTCGATATTAGACAGAGGTGGGTTGACTTCTTTCGGACGAGAGAGAGAGAGGGAGAGTGAGAGAGAAGCCCCAAGTGCGCCTTCCTTCGGATGGCAAATCAAAACCGATTGTTGTTGTTTGTTGGTGTTTAAGGTCCCGTCCACTACAAGGTCATTAGAGACCCGTCCACTGCATAGTTCTAATGCATATACTGCACAGACACTACACTAATGCGACGATTATTGGGTATTAGCAGTACCCAGCTTTCCCGAGCGACCATCCATGTCAGTACCAACTGGGCTTGCGTTGCTTAACTTCAGTGATCAGACGAGAACTGGTGTGTCCAACGCAACTCGCCGCTCCCCATCAAAACCGAGGTCCCGTGTGGTGCACGATGGCATTTGCACGTCAAAGAACCCGCAACGGGTAGATGAAGCAAAATTTCCTGGTGTAGGAGCACGCCCCCTACTCCAACACGGTGTCAGGTGGAGGTGGAGTGCCCCAACGAACAGTAGACCGACAATACATAAACATAGGGGTTGCTGCTCAGGTCGGTAGGCGGCTGCAGAAAAATACAGTCCAACATATCGTCGTGTGTCCCACAAGGACAAGCATAGGTACTCGACCCTGCCATAGGCGGGAAAAGGTTAGTAGATGCTTTGTTATAGAGGAGTTACATTCATTTTTAGCCCCCTTTATAAGTGGTACATCCAGTTTTAGGGTGCTTAGCTAAATAGTAACCAATTCAGGTGTTCGGGGTTCGTAGATGTTGAAGTGGCGCTCGACACGTACAAACGGACGGAAGATTTACATTAGGTTTTTCCCAAGTTAGACAGGAAGCTGCCGACTTCGGGCAGCTGCGAACCGGCGTACGTTGAGCCCACGAAACAATTGCGCTTCACTAATTACAGTAATTACCAAGGTTGACGCAAGTGTCGCTCGATTTCCGTTCGTTAGAGCGTTAAGATAAAATGTTCGAAGAGCTCTCTGGAATTGTTTTGGAACATTGAAGCAATTCTCATTCTTTTTAGTCACAATTCCATTTCTTTTTTCAAATGGTGCTTTGTAGTCACCAGCGAGTTCAATTCCCAGTCTCTGCTACGCTTTTTTTTTTATTTGAACCCGGCATATTTAATACTCTCTGGCACGCGCGGATCCAGGGTGGGGTTTTTGGGGTTGCACCCCTCCCATGCACATATAAACTTATGCGCATAATATATGCGAGCTTTAGCTCAACCCCCTCCCCCTCCTGGATCCGCCACTGCTCTCTGAGAGGCAAAGTACGGTACTTTGGATCAGAGTTCCAGAACAATTGGAAAAATGTGAGGCGGGGCAAGGATATGACGATGATGATTTCCAGCATATTCAACGCTTAAGGGAGTTGCTAAACATTTTCACTCGCCAGGTGGCGGAGGTTCCTGTCTTTTCCGTGACAAAAAGCAAAACTACTAGTAACCCTTTTTCCGCCTATGGCACAATCGTGTACTCACCTTTGTCCTTCTGATGACACCTGGCGACATGTTGGACGGTATATTTTTCTTAAGTAGTCGAGCACGCTATATTACCCGCCGCGGTGGCGTAGTGGTTAACGCGCTCGGCAACTGCGTCAGTAGTTCTAGGTTCGATACTGGACCGAGGTGGGTCGGCTTCTTTCGAGAGAGAGAGAGAGGCCGCGAGTGTGCCTTCTTTCGGATGAGAAGTAAAACCGAGGTCCCCCGTGTGGGTGTCCGATGGCACTTTCACGTCAAAGAACCCTCTCTACTACGCAACGGGTAGATGAGGCAAAAATTTCCAGGTGTAGGAGCTCGCCCCCCTGACGTCGGTAGATAAGCACGATAAGTAAGCATAGGGGTTGCAGCTTTGGTCGGCAACCGGTTGTGAAAAAAAATAGTTAGTGGTGAACGTCGACGATGACGATACGAACGATACGAGATCAAATGAGGCAACTGTGCATGCTCACGAAAAGCAGACCAGCAATTGAGCTTGCGCGTTTGCCTCATTTGACCTCGTATCGTCATCGTCGACGTTTACCACTAACTCTCTAATACTGTCCAATATATCGCCCTTGTGTCCATTCAGGGGGAGCTATGTAGAGTGCCTCAACGAACAGTAGACCGACGATAAATAAGCATATGAGGTTGCAGTTTAGGTCGGCAGCCAGCTGCGGAAAGACACCATCCAATATATCATCGTGTGTCCTTTCAGAGGGACAAGACGGGTACCTCTGCCGTTGGCGTGAAAATGGTTAGGAGTTGTTTTATTTTTCACAACTAAATATTGTCAGGAAACAAAGTTGCATAGAGAATGCATGTGAATGATTGCCATGCTCCTAACGAGTGAAAAACGAATTAAAACCGCCGATTATGAACATTGGGCATGCGCCTATAGTAGTACATTTCGATTACCCTCCCAACGCATCTAGAATTGGGCCAATAGCACCACATAAATTTAATGTTGGTTGCCATTCACCTTACATAATTTCTTAAGACAACCATCACCAAATAAATATATTTTTTGTTTGATTTAATCTAATTCAAATTAAATGCTTAGGCCAGAAACCACGCCCAAGATGTCTGATTATCTGGAGCTAAAATGTTCGTAGACTGTACCTCATATGGTGAGACGAACATTGTCTCACATCTATTTTCCTCATTCTTGAGGTGGGTTTGGTCAGAAAATATTTATTTTTCACGCACACAAACACCAACTAAGAAAATACCGTTAACTAGAATATGTATTTGTGTGTTTTCTTTTTTTTTTCAATTCACATCTTAACTAGGTTAGTGATATCTTCGCCAGCACTTGGTGTTTATTCACGGGGTAATATGTACCAAAAATTGGAGAAGAGGGAGAGGGGGCTAGAGAGAGAGGGAGGGACAAAGACGGAAGGATTAAACGGCGTATAATCAATGTGAACGTAAGGTGTCATAGAAATAACTAGTGGAGATGGGAAGGAAGTTGTAAAATAATATTTGAAAGTCAAGGAGAAGAAATCAGTTCAAATATTTACCTTTTTATTGACGTAATATGTGAATGACCTCCCAATCCAACTCTCTTGCACGTGTCTACCCCGTCCATCCCGTTCAAAGTGTTTAGAGCAATATTTTAAGCCTTCCACGCCCATACCCTCCTCCCAAAAAGTCATATTTTACCCTATTCAGCTTTCCACTTTTTTTCGTTTCGGTTCGTTGCTGTTTTAGGGCCCCTTCAACTACAAGGTCATTAGAGCCCCGTCCATTGCGTAGTTCTAATGCAGAGTTTGCACAGACGCTACGTTGTTAGGACGATTTTTGGGTATTGGCCTGTGTTTCCAAGCGGTCACTCATGCTAGTACTAGCTGAGGTTGCGTTGCTTAACTTGAGTGATCAGACGAGAAGTGGTGTGTCCAACACAATATGTCGCACCCCCAGCTTGCCACACGCAGACCCCCCCCCCAAAAAAAAAACATTAAATTTGACCCTATTCGGTAAAACAGACTAACGGATGGGTTCCTACATGTCCATTTAATGATGCCGGGTTCATCATCATCATCATACCCTTATGCCACCGAGGCAGGTCCTTGAGCCTTAAAGAAGTTTTCACGATGTTCTCTACCCCCAAGCTACCTCGTTTCTAAGTAGCATAAACGCGAAATCATCACCATTATACCCTTACCCCTTCTGTGGCAGGGTCGGGTCTGCGGGTCTTTCACCAGGTCCTATCTTTCATCAGGTCCCCGTCCACCTCACACACCATATCCTTACGGATAACCTGCTCCCATGTCTGCTTCGGTCTCCCCCTGCCCTGGGTGCTTCCCTTCACCTGCATTCCTGAAATGGACCTAACAAGCCCCTTCATTCCTCTCCTCTTTACGTGTCCATACCACCTCAACCTTATCTCCCTCCTTTTTCGGTGATGTCCACCATCCCCAGGCAACCTCTAATAAACTCATTCCTCATTCTATCAGCCCTTGACATTCCACTTATATGTCTCAGCATTGGCATCTCGGCTACTTGCATTCTAGTTACGTGGCCCTTCCTCACTGCCTCCAACACTCTGCTCCTTAGAGCACAGCTGGCCTAAGTACTGCCCTGTAAAACTTCCCCGTCAACTTGATTGGGACCCTCCTATCACACAGGACTCCTTGCCAGTCTCCACTTCATCCATCCCCCACTGATTCTATGGGGCACATCAGAGTCTATCTCCCCATCGGGTGGTTGGTAGAGAACGTTGGGTGCTTAAAATTTCTCCTCTCCTACCTCCCCTACACCTACTTCCTCCTCTCCCGCGAGCAGCCTCCTAAGGGTTCGGCCTGTTATGGCTGCTTGGTTTATTCCCCAACCCGTTAGTGTAACATAGAGACATTGCTTTTGAATGTTGATCCTAAGTACTTTACTTCTTGTACCTTTGTCCCAAGTTCGCCCCTAGAAAGTACGTCACCGTCAAGTAGTATAAACTCGAAATAGAGGCAGTAACTATTCTTGAATCTCCCCCCTTTCATTTATATATTCATGCGATTTATTTTTTTTTTCAAAATGTGCACATTTTTGAAAAAAAAAACTATTTTTGGGTCATTCACGAATAGCCGAAAATTGAGGCATATTACATTAAAAATATGAAGTCCTGTTTTGTTACTGTTTTATTAATATTCAAATTGATGATAATTCATTAAAATTATTAGAGAGATGAGAAGTTCCACACGAAATTTGAATTTCAGTCATGAATAATAATTCAATTATTATCGAATTATGAAAATATTTCTGATCTGTCCGTGTCTCTGTCCATCAAAATTAAATTAGATTAAGAGGCTATTTTATAATTTGTTCTAACCTGATTTGGTGTCTGCAAACAGAATAAGCCAGACGGGATCAACAATTGAAGAAAGGGGGAACAAATTGAGGAAAGGGGGAGTGTAACCCACAGACAAAGCAGCAAAAAAATACAGATTTGATTTCATTATCATATTTCCTAATTTCTCGCAATATTTTTGAACAAGGGTGGCGAACCACATTACGAAATTTGCGACAATCTAATAAGTGCGTTAGCAGACCTGACGTCGGTGGGGCAATGAGTAGCGTGGTCGATTTAGTGCTCGAGGGGTTCCAGGGTCGAGGTGGGTTGACGTCTTTCCGGCGAGAGAGAGAGAGAGAGAGAGAGAGAGAGGCCCAGTTTCCCAAGCGGCCACCCATGTTAGTACTAGCTGGGGTTGCGTTGCTTAACTTCAGTGATCAGACGAGAACTAATGTGTCCATCGCAATGAGTCCATCGAGGGGCTTCCAGCGCGCCTTCTCTCGTGGCAGAGAGGGGCCCCCAGTATGGGTTCTTTCGGGCGAGAGAGAGGGCCAAGGTCCGGTCTGGTGCCCGATGGCGTTTTCACGTCAAAGAGATCTCTCTACTATGCAACAGGTAGATGAGGCGAAATTCCCAGGTACAGTGCCCCAACCAGAAGTAAACCGACGATGAATAAGCATTGGGGTTGCAGCTTTGGTCGGCAGCCGGCTGTAGAAAAAGCACCTTCCGATGGATCACTCTTGTGTCCGTTTAGAGGTACAAGGTGAGAACCGGACCCTGCCATAGGCGGTTGCTTTTACTAATATGTGCATTAACGTGGGAATTCTGACGGTACGACCGAAGGCATGTTAGGTCTACAAATTGAATTAGACTCCAGTTTAGACAATTCCTAGAAACAGGGTCACATTGCAGTCTGAAATACGACCCACGAAGGCTCACTAGACGCACTTTCATTGGATAAAGAATCGAATCGTGCACTGATCTCTGTATCGCGGGGAGCGAGGGGGGGGGGGGGCTAACCTTTGTGTTTTGAACACAGGGGGGGCCCAGCTACCTAGGTAGGCAGACGTGTCACGTGTATCTGTGGTTGCCGCGCGAAATTGACCCAAATGGCGGGAACTAGCACGCCACACAACCACGTGACATGGAGGCCGTAACGAACGCAGGTGCAGTATAACAACTTCTCCTTGACCTAAAGGGAAGGAAAATTTAAAGCCCATTATGGAAGAAAAACCAAAAAATGGAGAAATAGATTGGGATGTGACCCCCCCCGGAACCAGTGTAGAGTGGATGAAGTGGAGTCCTGTGTGATCAGAGGGTCCCGATGAAAATAAAGAGGAAATTCTACAGAGCATTATTTAGGCCAGCTATGTTGTATGGATCACAGTGTTGGGGGCAGTGCGAAAAAACCGCGACAATAGAATGAGGGTAGGTGAAATATATGGGTGGGGTGTCGGGAACAGCTGTTGTTAGGCATGGGTGGCAGGTGATATGGGCATTGTTAGGTCCATTGCAGGGATAGAGGTTATTGGAGTCACCCGAGGCAGAGGAATACCTAAGCAAACTGGAGAGCAGGGGTGGATGGAAACCTGGTGGGTGATAGGCGGGAGTGGAGGGCCAGAACCCGCCGACCCGACCCTGCCACAGGCGGGATAAGGGTATTATGATGATGATGACGACCAGCAAGAGCCCCCTACCAACTCTAGATCAAAATTGGGTAGCGTACTCGGTAACTGCGCCAGTGGTTCCAGGTTCGATACTGGATCGAGGTGGGTTGGCTTCTTTTGGACGAGAGAGATGCCTCGAGTGCGCCTTCTTTCAGATTACAAGTACAACTGAGGTTTAGTGTGGTGTACGATGGCATTTGCACGTAAAAGAACCCTCTCTACGACGCAATGGGTACTGAGGCGGAATTCCCCGGTGTAGGATCTCGCCCCCTACCTGTCCTGGCGCCTGGTGGAGGTGGAGTACACCGACAATGAATAAGTATGGGGGCTGTAGCTTTGGTCGGGAACCGCTGCGTAACAACTCTGTCAAATGGATCACCCTTATGTCCATTCAGAGAGATTAGATGGGTACCCAACCCTACCATAGGCGGGAACAGGAGTTATGAGTTGCTTTTAGGAAATAATGAGCCTTAAATGATTGACTTGAAAATTGATTCGAAACTGTTTAATGGAAAAGTGTGACGTAGAGAGCATGACGTCATGATTTCTGTAGAGCGCGAGCTGCATTCTGATCACGCGAGATTGGGTTCTAAGAACGTTCGGTTTACGCTGTTGTTCGAAATGGATGTGCGCGCGTAATGAAAAGATGCGAATATTGAATTTATTTTTACGAATTTTTTTAAAATTAAAAACATATTCGTAAGAAAATTTATTTTTAAAAGTTATACTAAGTGCTATAGACTTATTTTTGTCTTAAAATCAGTTTGTTCGAGAAGTCATCTTAGGCCTATCGTTAATGTTGCTGTTCGATTATAACCGTTCTAATGCAGGTATGAGAAATGCAATGGCGGCATAAAAAGCAGAAGGTATGACTAAGACATCTTATTTCTCGACGGGGATGGCGACTCCTGTCAAAGTTTAATTTGTTAGTTATCCTTAATTAAAAACTCCATGACAAAAGAAAAAGAAAGTACTCACCCATTTTGTATTACAACTGCAGTAATGTTTGGTTAATTTGAATCCAGAATTTATTTCTCTGCGTGTTATTTTAGTCAATACATTCGGAATGGGATGATCAAAATAACTCCTTCGCTTCTAATGAATGATGATTGAGGATTGTCCTCAGGTGTAACGGTAACACAAAAATACACTTCCTCTGTTATTTAAAATGAGTCATTAAAGGTAGCATAGTGCTCCAACTCTGTTCAAAAAATACGGTAAAAGTACTAGCAATGTAGCTGACACGAGTCTCAAATACCAAATATCGTTATTCCTCAAGTAACCAGTATTGGCACTATGATGTCCGAATGACACAGATAGATTTAGGGATAAGTTGCTACCGCTACTACTACTTGACCACTGGTCAGAGCACTTTTTTTTGTCGTTCCTCTTTGCATTTACTTAGGTAGGTCTGCTGTGTACGTGTATGCGACCGTTCAGACGATCAACGTCGAGTGAGAAAGGTGCTCCAAATTTCACATACTTGAATTTCGGTTGTCTATTATTTTTTTTTTCTCTTTGGTTGACTCTCCACCTCAAGAAATCTAATTGGTCACGTGATTGAAACCACCTGACTTCTGGCGTACCGTTTAACTATTTTTCTAGACCCTCTAACATTTTGCCATCCTGTCCGTCCGCTTTTGGAGCCAATAACACGTATAACGTATAAACGTCAGGGGTGTTACTTGACTGTGAATGTAGATAAATAGGGCATCAGTTGCCGGCCGATACACACGCACGTGTCACATCATTGACTGCTGATGCCTCTGTTTTATTCCCTTCGCCTTCTCTTTCACCCCCCCTCCCGTCAATTTTTAAATTCCACCTATCTGCCTCCTCCTCAGCGGCCCCCCCTCTTCATTTCTTAACATACACCTTATCTAGTACAAAAAGAATAACGTGTGAGAGGAGAGGGTTATCTCGATAATAATGTTGTTTTCAATTGAATTTAATATGGAAATAATGTACTTCTAAATTGTTGGTACAGTATGTGATTAATTTTATCGGCCACTGAAATGGTTAAGTCCTTAGGTCGACAACCAGCCGTGTCACCCCATCGCATCGCCCAGCTGGGCTCCTTTCTTCCATCTCCGTGGTTGTCCCTCGGAACGGCGAGTTGCGTTGGACACACCAGTTCTCGTCTGATCACTGAAGTTAAGCAACGCAAGCCCAGTTAGTACTGACATGGGTGGTCGCTCGGGAAAGCTGGGTACTGCTAATACCCAATAATCGTCGCATTAGTGTAGTGTCTGTGCAGTATATGCATTAGAACTATGTAGTGGACGGGTCTCTAATGGCCTTGTAGTTGACGGGACCTTAAACACCAACAAACAACAAGTGGTTGTCCCTCGAACTCCTGGTCACAAGATGCTCGACTCTATCATAACAGGAGCGGCTGGTGCGTTGGACACACCAGTTCTCGTCTGGTCACTGCAGTTAACCAACGCAACCCTAGATAGTGCTAGCATGGATGGGCACCTCTTGGGAACACTGGGTACTGCTAAAACCCTAAAATCGTCGTAGCAGTGTTTGCGTAGTAGTGTCTGCGCAGGCTCTGCATTAGAGTTAGGCAGTGGACGTGGCTCTAATGACCATTTGTAGTTGAAGGGCACTAAAACACCTACGAAACGAAAACCCAACTGATGGCAGGAGACCTTGAAGAGTCAACCATGGTCATCCGAAATCTTTATTCTAGACTATCTAGACTCCACCTAGGATTGCGCTTGCACTGTGGTGGTCAAGAATTCCTACTGTGACACTTTTAGTAGCCTACCCCTTAGTGCCTCAAGCCAGACCGGGCTGCATGGTTATATCCACGCGTGGATCCAGGATGAGGTTTTTGGGGTTGCAAACCCCCCCCCCCCTCCCTATGCACATATAAACTTATGCGCAT
This sequence comes from Trigoniulus corallinus, assembly GCA_013389805.1. Taxonomy (NCBI): domain Eukaryota; kingdom Metazoa; phylum Arthropoda; class Diplopoda; order Spirobolida; family Trigoniulidae; genus Trigoniulus; species Trigoniulus corallinus. The sequence goes on from JAAFCE010009126.1 coordinate 3,510,641, forward strand.
AATATATGCGAGCTTTAGCTCAATCCCCCTGGCGAAAATCCTGGATCCGCCACTGGTTATATCGAGTTTCGACGTTATGGGAGCTATTGGAGTAAAGGAAGCATTAATGGATGTTTGTAACTTACCTGACGTAAGAGGACTAAGGCAGCTACCCCTTGTGGGCGAGGTCTGGGGTCATTTAACGTGTCATTGAAAGACCCATTTCCATACTCATCGTGCAGATTGTCACTGTTTTATTAAGGGCGTGCCTTGCCGTTCACTCTGCTGTCTTATGGAGAGGAATAACCCGGAGAGGAAATAAAAACGGTAGCTTTACACCTGATTTTGGACAACATAGGTGTATATGTGGTTATTTCTCTTAAGAAAGAATTTATTAAACATTTCCAAATTTGATTATTTAACTCGTCTGTCTGTAGCAGGTTCGAACTTGCACACCGTGAACTCAAGTGAGACGACTCGGATTTAGGGATGAGGACGAGGATCGAACCTACAATGCGAAACTCACACGTGCCGGGAGATATAACGAGCAAGGCACTCCTAACCCTTTTTCCTCACCTATGGCAGAGTTGGGTACCCATCTTGTCCCTCTGAATGGACACTGGCGATCTATTGGACGGTAGCTTGACGCAGCCGACTGCTGATCGAAACTGCAATCCCCATATGGTTATTTGTCGTCGGTCTACTGTTGGTTGGGGCACTCCACCGAGCTCCTACACCTGGGAATTTTGGGGGAGCGGCTTTATTGCGTTGGACACACCAGTCCTCGTCTAATCACTGAAGTTAAGCTAGGCGACCTCAGCTAGTACTAACATGGGTGGGGCTCTAATGACCATTGTTTCACTTCTCATCCGAAGGAAGGCGCACTTGGGGAGCCTCTCTCTCGCTCTCTCGCCCCGAAAGAAGTTAACCCACCTCGATCTAGTATTGAACCTGGAACCACTGGCGTAGTAAGCCGAGCACGCTACTTCCTGCTGCACCACCGATGCTAACTGAAACTTAATAAGTGGTGCTCCTTATCCGCCCTTCTCCCCTTGCTCCAACCGAGGGTCCGATGTCATTGAACTCTTTTTTTTATGATCAATCGGCTTGTTATTGTTTTGGTGTCTCAAGGAAAGGAGGACAGGTGATGAAAATATATTTTATATCCGATGGGATTACCGAATATTTGATTTGTATCTCTCATATTGGTGATATGTTAAAATATGAATGACCTTTCTTGGCGATTAATGCAAGAAAAGGAGGGGTGGGGTGTGTGAGGGGTGAGCATGACCAGTATAGTCGTAGTCGAAAAATGTGCATGTGCTGTGTCTATCTGTGACGTTGCATTTCCGTCGCAAAGTAATCAATCAAACCCGAAGGAAGGTGGGCTGTATTTGCAAGACTCAATCCCATTGCGTCCCGTTCAGGTCACTGATTTGGCGCATTTCAACGTGGAAATTTATCCAATTTTGACAGTTGAAACGCGGAGGAGGCATTCATATATTCTATGTACCCTTTTTGGATGCCTTTCCGAAATTCCGAGTAACTGAACCGAGAGTGGGGAAAAAATATGGATTGAAAGGATTCATTTTGAATAAAAGCTAATTAACTTGACTAATGAAGCGCCATTAGTGGAGATGCGTGTGTGACGTTGAAGTTTACATAAGGTGAATTATGTTAATTAATATGAGTTTCCCGTGTACGCAAATTATTTAATTAACCCTGTGATCTCTCACTGATTTCATCTACGTATATAATAGTAGGTAGAAGAGTTTTAGCTCAATGACGAGCATCCGCTTTTATTGATGTGTATGCTTTGAGTTCGATTCTAGATTGTGGTTTCGTGGCTTGTTAGGTTTTTTTTTTGGGGGGGGGTGAGGGGCTTTTATCATGCGGTCCCCGTCCAGTTGAGCGGCGAGTTGCGTTGGACACACCAGTTCTCGTCTGATCACTGAAGTTAAGCAACGCAAGCCCAGTTAGTACTGACATGAGTGGTCTCTCGGGAAAGCTGGGTACTGCTAATACCCAATAATCGTCGCATTAGTGTAGTGTCTGTGCAGTATATGAATTAGAACTCGTGCAGCCAAGTTGCGTTGGACACACCAGTTCCCGTGAGATCACTGAAGTTAAGTAGCGCAAGCCCACGTCAATACCAACAAGGGTTGTTGGTTAAAGAACGTTGGATGCTGCAAATTAACCCTCTCCATCATCTTTTCACCTATTTCCTTATCTCCCGCGGGCAGCCTCCTAAGGGTTCGTCCTGTTATGGCTGCCTGGCTTACTCCCCAACCCACAAACTAATCCAGTGGACGGGTCTCTAATGACCTTGTAGTTGACGGGACCTTAAACACCAACAAACAATAACAACAAGCAGGGACTGCACAGGCACTACACTAATGCGACGATTATTGGGTATTAGCAGTACCCAGCTTTTCCAAGCGGCCACTCATGTCAGTACTAACGGGGGTTGCGTTGCTTAACTTCAGTGATCGGACGAGAACTGGTGTGTCCAACGCAATTTGCCGCTCCCGTTCTCCGTCCAACTGTTTTTTTTCATATTCCCCCCACCCTACCCTCATACCCTAACCCCAGCTCCCTCGACATTGTGCCTTCTTAGTGCAATACTAACAGTAATAATGTGTTGAGGTTAAATAAATTATCATTTGTTGTAATATTGTTTGTTTTAGATGTTAGTAGTCCGTTAGATTCAATCATTGAAGTGACCTTCAGTGACACCAATTTTTGTTATTATTTTTGCAAATTTACACTTCACCTTGCCATTTTTTTTCACAGGTGACGAGGTACCTGGAGAATGTGGTCGACTTAACTGAATTCTTGGTATAAATTTTCACAAGGTTTTCAGTATACGTGTCAGTCTTTTTTTTTTACCTGCCTCAAAATTTGATTGAGTTTTCTTTCAGTTATTTCCGTTTCGTTTCCTAAAATAGGATGTGAACTAAATGCGGGATATTTTTTAATTTTCATTTTTAACAACAAAAAAGTTATTTAATTTGAAATATGACCAATGGACCCGCCCCAAAGCTGGCGTAGTGGGTAGCATCTCGGTAACTGCGTCTTCGTTCGGATCAGAAGTACAGTAAATCCGAGGTCTCGTGTGGTGTACTATGGCATTTGCACCTCAGAGAACCCTCTCTACTATGCAACGGATTGATGAGGCAGAGAGCAGCAATTTCGTTGGACACACCAGTTCTCGTCCGATCACTGAAATTAAGCAACGCAACCCCAGTTAGTACTAACATGGGTGGTCGTTTGGGAAAACTGGGTACTGCTAATAACCAAAAATCGTCGCGCGTCAGTGTGGTGTCTGTGCAGTCTCTGCATAAGAACTACACTGTGGACGGGGCTCTAATGACCTTGTAGTTGAAGGGCCCTAAAACACCAACAAACAACAACGACACTTAATGAGGCAAAGCTTTCCAGATGTAGGAGCTCGCCCCCCCTGGCGTCGGTGGAATTCCCCAAAGAAAAGTTGACCGATGATACATAAGCATAGGGGTTGCAGGTTTGGTCGGCAACCGGTTGCGAAAAACACCATCCAATAGATCACCCTTGTGTCCATTCAGAGAGACAAGATGGGTACCTTACCCTGCCATAGGCGGAAAAAGGGTTATATGTTTCTTTGCTATTAGATAACCCGGTGTCCCTTCTGAAAAACGTTATCAGTGTCAAGCTTGATTGAGCCTCAGTATTTTTATTAAATACTTATTATGGTCATTTAGCACCACGGGACAAGTATTCGGACGTTGTCCGAAGGATATCAACGGACATGAAAAGCTATTTAGATAGGACAAATAAGAGAAAGGAATCACTTCTTGTCTTGACCAAAATGGAACCGGAATGGTCTCAAGGATGACTCTCTCCAGAAGGAGTGCTTTTCCTTTTATGACTGGAGTCCCTCTGTAAATGCCACCGGAAGTACAAGTTTCTTTGGCAGTCCTAAGGAGTAACTGCCTCTTGTTATCGTGCAACGGTCGTTTTTGGTAGCTCAGTTGTTGCGCACATGAGTGTCGAGCTGTTGACTACCGGTTCGATCCTGGCTTTCTTGAGTTTTATTCTTCGCTTTCTGTTACTCCCACCGGAAGTACAAGTTTCTTTGGCGATACCAAGGAGTAACTGCCTCTTGTAATGGTGGGGTGGTTGTTTTGGTAGCGTAGCTCAGTTGTTGCATACGTGCCTGTTGAGTTGTTGATCAGTGGTTCGATCCTAGCGGTGGCTGTATAATACCGTTGGTAAATTTCTTGACGTCAATACGCTCCGTTGAAGTAATGCCTTTTTTTCTGCTCTTTTTTCATGGGTGTAAAAGTTTTTTTTAGACGTTGATCTTCAGGTATTTCAGGATGTGAATATGAAAGGGTTGTTTCTCATCGATGTACGGTAATAATTCTTATTCAGTGTCACCTGAAATCATTCAATGTCTGTCGACCTCTTTTTTTTTCAACCATCGTCACCTGCTCCTTGCTCTCTCCTCTCCTCCTTCTCCCCTCCATTATTCCTCTCATTATTTGGCATTTAAACGAAGTTGAAATATCACAGTGACCTACTGACCTTTCTTTTATTTTTGCGAAGTTTAGCAATGGACCTTAACGGGTTGAAGAGTGCCAGAGGTGGTGATTTCTATTCTCAGCAGTCACTCAGGGTCATTCATCCCACCGCACCCCACCACTAAAAAAAGAGGGCCTACTTTTAGTAGGGGTGAAACCAGTTAAGTACTACCACTGATATTTAGTGGATTAGAACGAGCTCCTAAGGTTTCACGAGTGTATTGTAGTTTGGGGTTCGAGCCCCCTCCCCCTCCCCCGGAGAGTGTAAGAGCGGCCGTATTGCGTTAGCCACACCAGTTCTCGTCCGATCACTGAAGTTAAGGTCCAGGAGGTAGTACTAAGATGGGTGACAGCTTGGGAAGACTGGACACTGTTGATAATCGTGGTGTCTATAGAGGCTCCACATTATTACTACTCCAGGAGTGTCAAAGTGGTGGCCCGCGAGCCGCACAGTCGATACCAGCATCCATATGCGGTCTGCCGCTCAGAGCCGTAACGAGATGAAGACAATAGCCCCCGGGCGCTGTTGCAGGGGGTGGGGGCGCCATGTACACTGTGTTGCCCTTGTGACAATGTATATATCACCAATGTGGCCCTTGAGTTACTCCCAGTTTGATATGCCTGTACTACTCCACTCTGGGTCCTAATGGCCAATGTAGTCGTGGGCCCTCAAACAACACAAAACAAACAAGTATAAAATGAAAGTTTGAAAGGTGGAATCGAGAGGAGAGAATCGATCTCCACATTTGTACTTCCTCTTCCCCCCCCCCACTCTTTAGGATTTTTATATATAACGGCAGCAGTGCAATAACCTAATTTTAGCAATTATATCTGTCACATCACAATATACCACAACCCTTTATTAATAGGTCACTACTCAATTAATTTAAGTGGTTTTATCAGGCTGCCAGACTTGAGATTAGGATGGATGGTGGCGGTGATATCGTTGCCGGGTAGTCAACAAAGTGAAGGGGTGGCATGACGTGACGAAATTCCTTGTCTGTTTTTGTTTCTTACCGCCATGATGGCAACCACCTCGGTGGCGCAGTAGGTAGTGTGCTCGGTAACTGCGCCAGTGGTTCTGGGTTCGATACTAGACCGAGGTAGATTGGCTTCTTTCGGGTGAGAGAGAGAGAGAGGGATAAGAAGTAAAACCGAGGTCCCGTCTGGTGTATATACGATGGCATTTGCACGTCAAAGAACCCTCTCTGCTATGCAACGTGTAGATGAGGCAACATTTCCAGGTGTAGCAGCTCGCTCCCTAGCGTAGGTGGAGTGACCCAACGAACAGTAGACCGACGAGGAATAAGCATAGGGGGTACAGCTTTTGTCAGCAGCCAGCTGCGGTAAAACACACTGTCCAATGGATCACCCTGTGTCCATTCAGAGGGACGAGATGAGTACCCCACCCTGCCATAGGCGTGAAAAGGGTTAGGAGTTGATGTTTTGTTTACCGTCATGGTGGCGTTATAAGGTATGTTATAAGAGGGTGCTGATTTGACCATTTAACCGTAGAGCGAGGAACCTTTACCTAGCGGATTGCCGTTAGGGTCGCCCCACGTCACTACGACACTACTCAGATACGGCCTGAGTCTGCGCAGTTCACGATTCGTCTGCATTGCATTGCGTACGTCGGATAGAACCGCAGCCAGAAAACTCTCTAATGACTACGTGCTAGACTACTACGTACTTGATTACTGTGCTCGATCAGAGCTATTGATACATGTGCCCCTGACGGAAGTCCTCTTAATTAATTACCCTTTAGTTTTTGTGGGAAGGTAAAATGCATTTGCGCGCACCGAGTGACGAACTACCGACTAAAACACTCGCCTTTGTCGTCCGGAGGAACCTCTTAACACATTGCTTCAGACTTGGCCTTTTGGCTGCCCCTTAAGGCTTCCCTGGTTGTTAGCGTGAGCCTGGGACACTCACTCTAGATATTGGGCGTCCCTTCCCCCTCCCCAGCATGTTGATGTCAAGGACCTGTTGAACGAGCAGCTGTATTGCATTGGACACTCCAGTTGTTGTCTGATCACTGCAGTTAAGCAACGCAACCTCATCTATTACTATGAGCATGTGTGAGCGCTTGGGAACACTGGGTACTGCTAAGAGTCCGTCTCCAGTTCGATGCACCGAGTGGTCCATCTGCCACCAGTGAAGAACGTGGGATGGACGTCGGCGTCCACACCTACCCTTTACTTTAGTGCAGTGGCTTCACTAGGAGGTGTGGGCTGCACCGGGTGACACAACTCGCACCTTGACAAATGGAGTGACACCATAACAGAAGGAACAGAGGGGCTGCTAGTCGGGAGAGAGGGGGTGACACCAAACCGCACTGGGTGACGCCAACCCTCTGCTTTAAGCCTGGTTCCCTGGCACGCGACACCGACGAGAATAGCGCGCTAGCAGACGACAATCCACATAAACTGATGACGTAGTTACACTACCATTCTGTAAAGTAAGCACGAAATCAATGGTGAAGTGGAGTTGAGAGTTAGTTAACTGCATTTGTCAATGGAATGTGTCGCTCGAATTTGATTGGCTGTTTGAATTTTTAAAATAGTCTTCTGTTTACTTTTCATTGGTTTATTTATTTTTTCGGGTTTGGCGCCACCAAACGTTCATATTCAAAACTATTAATCGCTTACATGAATTCGCTCATGCCAGGGAATCAAACCAGGCGCAATTTCTGTTAGCGCCTGTGGTTTACGTCATAATTATACTGTCTGCTTAAGTGCTATTCTCGTCGGTGTCGCGTGTCAGGGAACTAGGCTTTAGTGTATAGACGTTGAGTGTCATTGTTGGTGTATGGAATGACAGTCCCGACTTTCAGCACGTACTTACCACGTGCGAACAACTGGGCATGCGTAGATGCATGCTACGTCACAGGATGTTGCTTTCTTGCGAGGAACGTAATGCGATGACGTGTTGCTAAATTGTGGGTTGCTGCTGTTGTGGAAGTAGGTGCTAGGTGATGACAAGGATGATGACGGAAGGTCACTGTTCTGGAGAATCTTAATTTTGATGGACCTAAATTTTTTTGTCAACATTGTTTTGAGTGGAAATTTTTAAGATGGGGGGGGGGGGGTTCGTTTTTGTATTTTTTTTTTCCTCGTAGAAGAGAAATGTAGTTCGAGGTCTTTTAAATATAGGGTTTGCTACACACACACACACACTGTGAAATAAACTCGGTCATTTGTGTAGAAATTTAAATTTTCAATTCAGAAAAATTTTGTCTGTGATTCATATGTGTTCCCTCCCTTTTATATCTGGAATGTTGTCAAATATGTAATCCTTTGCGACAGATACCTTGCTAGTGAGATTTTTCTTGCCAAACCCGTATGCCTAGATCTCCACCAGCACCCTAGCAACACCTTTGCCTTTCGTACCCATTCCAGCCGCTCCACCCCAGAATTCATCACCCCAGAACCTCTTCCAATGTGGGGGTTCCCCAACCCCTCCTGCAGTGATCCAGCGCTGGGCAAGCCAGTATCACATGCCTGACATCCTTCCCTTGATCCCCACATAATCCACAGCCGTCCTCTCCACCTGTGATCTTTGCCATTCTTTGTTTCGTCTCCAGTGACCCAGCTCTTGCCCGAAACAGAGGTGAGCTCTCCCACGTATTGTCATAGATTACCTCCCTCTCTACGTTAAGCTGCTTGCCCCATGGGATCATATATAGAAATATGTGTTCAGGAACATATATGGGAACATATTTCCCGCCTATGGCAGGGTTGGGTACCCATCTTGTCCATCTGAAGGACACAAGGGTGATCTATTGAAAGGTGTTTTTCCGCAGTAGGCTGCCGACCAAGGTGGCAACCCTTACTATTGGTTTGGGAATTACACCGAGCTCCTACACCTAGGGATTAGGCCTTATCTGCCCGTTTCATAATAGGGAGGGTTGTTTGACGTGCAAATGCCATCGTACACCACACGGGACCTCGGTTTCACCTCTCGTGCGAAAGAAGGCGCACTCGAGGCTTCACTCTCTCTCTCTCTCTCACTCACCCTAGAGAAGCCAAATCACCTTGATCCAGTGCCAAACTTGGAGCAGGCTACCTATCGAGCCACCGAGGCAGGTCCAACTACTCCTAATGTACTCATTCTTAATTCATTTTGACCGTCGGTCAGTAAAAATATTTTTTCTCCTTGGTAAAATTATTTCTGCTCCTTCTCCTTGATCCGTAAAGAAATTACAGGAAATTAATATCAAGTGTGGGAAAATGTAATATAGAATGTACTGTGGTTTGAAAATATTCCAAGTGAACATTATAAAACATTAAAAAACATAAACAAGGTTAAGTGAAGAGACAAGCGATTCCGGTGTGTGTGCCCGGGGTAGAATAGGTGCAAGGCACTTCCCCCAGTGAATGTGGTAAAAGACGACTTTTGTTGGTTTGATGGTGTTTTAGGGCCCTTCAACTACAAGGTCATTAGAGCCCCGTCCACTGCTTAGCTCTAATGCAGAGACTGCACAGCCACTTCGCTAATGGGACGATTTTTGGGTATTAGCAGTACCCAGGTTTATGAAGCGGCCACCCATGTCAGTAGTAGCTGGAGTTACGTTGTTTAACTTCAGTAATCAGACGAGAACAAAAGTCCTTGAGGAGGGATACACGTTTACAGTATGTATATATTCAGCTAGAGAAGGGGGACGAAATGGGGTAGGTATAGTATTGAATAGTGAGCGGCAACAAGGGGGTCACCCTAGTGCAGTGATTCTCAACCACTGTGCCGCGAGATTCACGAGAATGTGCCGCGAGGTCGGGTACCCATCTTGACCCTCTGACTGAACACAAGGGCGATATATTGGGCAGTGTTTTTCCCACAGCCGGTTGCCAACCAAGGCTGCAACTCCTATGCTATTTATCGTCTTTCTACTGTTCGTTGGGACACCGAAGACCGGGGGCGAGCTCCTGCACCTGGCAATTTTGGTCATCTACCCGTTCCATAATAGAGAGGGTTCTTCCATCTGCAGATGCCATGGTAGACCACACGGGGCCTCGGCTTTACTTCTCACCCGAACGAAGGTGCACTCAGGGCTTCTGTCTCGCCCAAAAAAGCCAACCCACCTTGGTCCAGTATTGAACCAAAAACTACTGACACAGTTACCGAGCGCCACCGAGGCAAGTTTTTGCATAGGGTTAGGTTACAACTTAGAGTATATATTTTCTTTGGCGTTTGTGTGCCCCGAAATGTGTCGTTGTTAGTGTGCCGCCAAATTTTGAAATTAGTAAAAGTGTACCGTGGCGAAAAAAAAGGTTGAGAATCGCTGCCCTTGTGAAAAGAATGAAGTGAAGAGAGAAGCGCAGAAACGGGGATTCGAACTCGGGATTTTAAATGAATCGTATAGACAAACTTGTAGTAGTTTTGATCATTTTGATTTTAAAATCGATTTTGTTAACGGTTTGTGTAGTGTATTATGTGTGTTTTGTTTTCTTCAAAGTTTTGTCACCTTAAAAACCGAAATTTTGTTTTTTTTTCGGGGATCGGTAACTGTTGTATGTCTGGTATTTTAGGTCACTTGTTTTAAAATGATGCACCTTGTCTGATTGGCTTTTGTTGATTACGAATTTCACTTGGTAGGAAAAAAATGAACTGGATTTTAAAACAGCATTTTAAAGTCTTTCATATGAAGAAGTAAAAAAAAAATCAATATTCACGCTTGATTGACTTTCCTTATTCTCTCAAGAACTGTATTTTGATTATTTTTCTTAATTGGATTTATCTTTGATTTTTTTTTTAAAAAATAAATTCAAAAGCATCTATTTTTGTTCATACATGTATTATGTTTCTCTTTTTTTAAAAAATATAAAAGAACATATTTGAACGTCGCTCATGCGCATTTCAAAAAAAAGAAGGAATGGAGGAACCATTGGTGAGGCGCGTGCAACGTTCGAGAAAGAACAGTTGCAACCAATATGGCGCCGTTTGGAATTAATTTTTAAAAATAGAATGTCGTTCGGCAGCCATTTTTGTTAGTACACTGAACTAGTTTGTCCACTTAATGGCTATTTGTGCCGTTATTGTTTTTTATGATTGATATATCAATGTCGTCCTTAATAAATTGAAGATCCTACCTAGGCCATGGATAACAACTTATTCGATATGTAAAGAAATGTTTTTAATAACCAAGTTCTGCATTGAAATGTTTATTTTAATAACGGGGTACTTCCCAAGTTGCGTACCACAAGGTGAAATTGTCGCAAGGTATCTTGAGAAATTTAATTTCTTTTCCCTCTCGTTCTCTCTCTCTTTACCTGGCTACCTATAATTGTATATACTGTTCTGTCAACGACTAATTTTATTAGTCAAATATAATGAGTATAGTTTTATTACTTAGAATAATGATTTCGGAGTGGGGACATTGTGGCTGTTAGTTCACTCCGAATTTGGGCCGATTAGTGGGTCACAGTTGGATGGCCCATTGTGTTACGTTCTTAACAAGGAAATTGCGTTGTGAGAAATAGTAGCAACATAATTCAGGCATAAAAATGGTGTAACGGACAACCCACGTACTGTGTATAAGCAATATATAGATGTAGGCCATAGACGTAGTAGTTATTGTTGTGGTTGTTTCTCATTATGTCAACGTATTCATTGGCTGGCCACTGCCCTGCTTACATTTCGCTCGTTTCACACACAAAAAAGATTATCATTACTGTTTTGTTTCATGTTAATAATAATCATATTGTTAATGAATAGATATTTTAAGCACTGGCCCTTGACACTGTGAATTTTAACACGCACAGGACCTCGGTGGAGCAGGTGGTAGCGTGGTCTGTTACTGAGTCAGTGGTTCCAGGTTCGATACTCGATCGACGTAGGTTGGCTTCTTTCGGGCGAGAGAGACAGAGGGAGACAGAGACAAGGCGAGACAGAGATAAGGCGAGAGAGAGGGAGAGACAGAGATAAGGCGAGAGGGAGAGGGAGAGACAGAGATAAGGCGAGAGAGAGGGAGAGACAGAGATAAGGCGAGAGAGAGAGGGAGAGACAGAGATAAGGCGAGAGAGAGAGGGAGAGACAGAGGGAGAGGGAGACAGAGAGACAGGGCGAGAGAGGGAGAGACACAATAACAGAGAGACAGAGGGAGAGAGACAGGGCGAGAGAGAGGGAGAGACAGAGACAGGGCGAGAGAGAGTGAGAGACAGAGATAAGGCGAGAGAGAGAGGGAGAGACAGAGGGAGAGGGAGACAGAGAGACAGGGCGAGAGAGGGAGAGACACAATGACAGAGACAGAGGGAGAGAGACAGGGCGAGAGGGAGAGACACAGACAGAGACAGGGCGAGAGAGAGGGAGAGACAGAGGGCGAGAGAGACAGGGCGAGAGAGGCAGGGCGAGAGAAGGAGAGACAGAGGGAGAGAGAGGGAGAGGGAGACAGGGCGAGAGAGAGGTAGAGAGACAGAGAGACAGGGCGAGAGAGACGGAGAGACAGAAGGACAGAGGGAGAGAGATAAAGAGAGATCTCCGTGTGCGCAATCCTTCAGATGAGAAGTAAAACCGAGGTCCCGTGT
>JAAFCE010009126.1:3529094-3562200 GCA_013389805.1 Trigoniulus corallinus
GCAGCAGCAGCAGCACAAGAAATGTGATTTTTCTGCATCAAAAACTGGTAGCAAAACATTCTAAAGACAATAATAATATTTACAAAGTGCGTATAGTAACAGAAATAAGAGAAAGAGGTGCACTACTAAGACGATAACAGTCATGTTGTTGGATGTTGCTGTAAACTGGATTTTGGTACTCTGTCTTCATCCTAAAAAGGAGGGGGGGGGAGAGGGGGTAAAAAACGGTTAATATTTAGAAATCATAGACCAGATAATACTGGTTCAGGAATGTGATATATTTATTTAAGAAGAAGATAGAAAAATATAAAATAAACAAGGAAAAGGGGTTGTTAAATTCGATTACCATATGTTTGAAATATGCCAGGAAGACGTCCCAGATGAGAACGGCACAATTAACGTAGATCACTCTGAGCTGAGGTGGCAAGAAATAAAAATTGATCATCTGCACTGGTGGCCAAAAGAGACAGTCAATCTAAATAAAGTCAACATATTTAGTACTAAGACTCGACCATGATGGTCATCATAAGTGCAGTGTGGTCCTTGTACTGATTGTGAGAGGTCAGTTTAAAGGCCACACACGTTCATTTTTTTCTTTTACCATATAAATAAATACAAATTTTTCTTTGATTTCTTCAATACACTGCTTGAGTTGTTTCCCTTCTAAGATGTTCATTCCTAAAGAAATTCCTTAATCAATGTCCAGTTCATTATGACTACCAAAATGTATTTGCAACACAGAGACAGTGTCCCTAAGTGTTGGTCATCATGATCATACCTATAAAAAATGCTACAAGAAGACTTGGAGATGCTATTACTTGGTCACTCAATACTTTCTTCAAAATGACCGTTCTGTTTCTTCCTGGTAAAAGTGAATCCAATAACTTGTACCATCCGTGTAGGGGTGCTCCACACAGCAAACCCACAGTAAACATCCGACCTATTATTGAAAAAAACATACGATGATTATTACACTAGGGTCCTAGGCCATTTTAGGCAACTCGTTGGTGTTTGCTTCCCTTCACTACCTCTCCTCGGGAGCGGCTGTATTGTGTTGGACACAACAGTTCTCGTCTGATCACTCAAATTAAGCAACGCAACCTCAGCTAGTACTGGCATGGGTGACCGCTTGGAAACACTGGCCAATACCCAAAAATCGTCCTAACAGCGTAGCGTCTGTGCAGACTCTCTGCATTAGAACAATGCAGTGGACAGGGCCCTGATGACCTTTGTAGTTGAAGGGCCCTAAAACACCAACGAAAGAAACAAAAAAAATCCCTCTCCTCATGCTTCTTTTTCTCTCATTGGTGTTTTAGCGTTCAACCCGCCGCGGTGGCGTAGTGGTTTGCACACTCGGCAACTGCGTCTGTAGTTCCAGGTTCGATACTGGACCGAGGTGGGTCGGCTTCTTTCGGGTGATAGAGCGGCCGCGAGTGTGCCTTCTTTCGGATGAGAAGTAAAACCGAGCAGTGCCGTAGCTTTCGCTTGCCCGTAACCAATACTGACAAAAAACTTAAACATTTTGCGCCCTAAACCAAAGTTGCGCCCGTGGCGGCTGCCTTCTTCGCCACGCCCTCGTTACGGCCCTGAAACCGAGATCCCGTGTGGGTGTACGATGGCACTTGCACGTAAAAGAACCCTCCCTACTATGCAACGGGTAGATGAGGCAAAATTTCCAGGTGTAGGAACTCGCCCCCTGGCGTCGGTAAATTCCTCAAAGAACACTAGACCGACGATAAATAAGCGTAGGGGTGCCGCTTTGGCCAGCAACAAGCTGCAGAAAAAACTATGACCAATATATCGCCCTGTGTCCATTCCGAGGGACAAGATGGGTACCCGACCCTGCCAAAGGCGGGGAAAGGGTTAGGAGTTGGTTTTTTTTTTTTTTTTTTTTTTTTTTTGGTGTTTTAGGGTTCGTTATGTCCTTTACAGGAAGGCTGGTGGTTGGGAGTAGCCGGGTCATGGGGGAGACCAAAGCAGACGTCGGAGCATGTTGTCCATAAGGATATGGTAGCGTGTGTGGAAGTGGACGGGGAAGTGGTGAGACATAAGACCGGAGTGGAGGGTTAAAACCCACAGACCCGACCCTGCCCCAGGCGGAGGATAAGGGTATTAGGAGGAGGAGGATGAGTACCCAGTGTTCCCAAGCCGTCACCTATGCTATTTCCACATGTAGCATGACACGGGGTTCATTACCTGTTCTCTGCCAATCATGTTGCCGCCGCTCCTCATCAGCTGTGATCTTCTTTCCAAACTTCTGTTGCAAAAGGTCTCCAAGGCCCATCAAAGTTCCACTAACTAACGTATTAGTAACCAAAAGATGTTTGGTAAATAAATATTTAAATACCTTAATAGGAATTCGGCTCATGACGAATGGAGACAAATCTTATCTGTGTGATCGTTTCTTATGCTTAAGTGCAGTTACGTGTCGTGTCTCTCTCTCTCTTTTTTATTATTATTATTTAAATTCGAAAAGTAAATTCTCGAAGCGCCGTCACATTCATTCGTTTTGCATCTTGACTCGCTAAGCGGAGAGAATTAGTGAATGTTTTAAAAGATTTTTAGCACGATCTAGTTTCCAACAACATATTCTTTTCATCTCACTCTCTCTTTCTTTCTCCTGTGTAAAATTACTCTTACTATTATACTACCTGACTTATCCGAATAATTCTTCCAAACAACAAATTTCCATTTAAATAGAATTTCAGTTACAGAAAGCGTAAACTTACTTCGTAAAAAGAAAACATTCTATTGCAATAATAATTCTTAGTACGTAGCGCTCCTGGTGAGTAAAAATGGCACTATCGTGACATACTGGAGGGGGGGCAATTCTAAAACAATCGAAAGCTGAGATATACAGCACGTATACAGTATATCTCACGATTCATAAGTTTCTCATAATCCATTGCTTCTCATGATTCATAAACAGGGCAAGACAGGGGTCTTAATGTGGGTCCCTGGGGCATGTCAGCATTATGTCCAATGAGAGGGCGGGGAGCGGCTTATTGCGTTGGACACACCAGTTCTCGTCTGATCACTGAGGTTAAGCAGCGCAACCCCAGCTAGGACTGACATGGGTGGCCGCTTGGGAAAACTGGTTACTGCTAATACCCAAAAATCGTCGCATTAGTGTAGTGTCTGTGCAGTCTCTGCATAAGAACTATGCTGTGGACGGGGCTCTAATGACCTTTATAGTTGAAGGGCCCTAAATCACCAATAAACAACAACAAAAAAAAAATGAGAGGGCGGAGGCTGATGCCAATCAGGTGGCCGGCCTGCCAGAAGACACCGGCATTGCTGTTCCCTCCTCCGATGCCCTTCTGATGGCATGGCAGGCCGTCCATGGTCAATGGTGGTCCCAGTAGTTTTCAGCTGGACAGTGGCATCGTTAAGGGGGTGACAGCCACCCCAGGTGACACCACTTGCACCATGACAAAAGGGGTGACTCCAGAACAGAAGATGGAACAGGGCAGCATTTTTGAAGGGAGAGGGGTGACACCATCGCGTCACTAGACTGGGTGATGCCAACCTTAGCGACGCCTCTGCAGCTGAATATTAGCTGGTGGTCACATTAATATGGCCTGGGACTGTATGCGTGTATACACAGTATGTTTGTATGTAAGACCGTCATCCTCATTATACCCTTATCCCGCCTGTGGCAGGGTCTGGTCTGCGGGTTGTTGCCCTCCACTCCCGTCTATCTCCTACTAGGTCCCTGTCCATCCCACACATTGCCATGTCCTTACGGACAGCCTGTTCCCACGTCTGCTTCGGTCTCCCCCTACCCCGGGTGCTACCGACCACCTGCATTCCTGACATACAAGTTTATTATGTAAGACCCACGTCAATAAAATGCAAGTGGCCGAGATGCGAATGCTGCGGTACATGGGTGGCGTGTACGAGAGCTGATAGAATTAGGAATGTGGGTATAGTAGAGGTAGCCTGGGGTGGTGGACATCGCCGAAAAAAAATGAGGGAGAATAGGCTGATGTGGAATGGACACGTCATGAAATGAGGGGACGAGGAGCTCGTTAGGTCCATACTAGGAATGCAGGTGGTCGGTAGCACCCGGGGCAGGGGGAAACTGAAGTTGACGTGGGAGCAGGTTGTCCGTAAGGATATTGCGGTGTGTGGGGTGGATGGGGACCTGGTGGGAGATAGACTGGAGTGGAGGGCTAGAGCCCGCAGACCCGACCCTGCCACAGGCGGGATAAGGATATGATGACGATGTTTATGTATGTGGTGTGCGTGTATGTGTGTTTTTTTTTCTCCTCGGTGGCGCAGGGGGTAACGTGCTCGGTTACTACGCCAATGGTTCTAGGTTCAATATTGGATTAAGGTGGACTGGTGAACTGGTACCGTGGCCGCCGTGCCGCCTTGCACGTAAAGGAACCCTCTCTACTATACAACGCGTAGCAACTCCTACCTCTTTTCCCGCCTATGGCCGTGTCGCCTACCCATCTTGTCCCTCAGAATGGACACAACAGTGATCAATTGGACGGTAGTGTTCCGCATGTCGACCTCCTGTTCTTTGGGACACTCCGTAGAGCTCCTATACCTGGAAATTTGGCCTCATCTACCCGTTGCATAGTGGCCAGAGTGTTCTTTCACGACTCAATGACATCGTACACCACACGGGTCTTCGGGTTTGCTTCTCCTTTGAAGGAAGGGAGCGATTTATTGCGTTGGAAACATCAGTTCTCGTCTGATCACTGAAGTGAAGCAACGCCACCCCAGCCATTACTGACAAGGGTGGCCGTTTGAGAAAACGGAATACCGTTAATACCGAAAAATCGTCCCATTACATCTACGCAGCGAAGGGGACTCTCATCACCTTGTAGTTGAATAGGCTTAAAGCACCAACGAACGTAACCGTACCTCATATTCGCGGCCTGTCTCTTGCCCCAAAGAAAGAATGGCAACTCATTTCGATCCAGTATCGAACCTGGAACAATTGACGCAGTGAATGGAGCACGCTATATCTTGTGTCACTGAGGCTGAGGGCCAACGCTATATTTTGCGGAGGGCCCTGTGCAAAGTGATGAAGTGGGGGGGGGCCATCTCTTAGGCCTACATGAAAGGCACTTTGTATAAATTGGTTCATTATATTGATGACTTTATTTGCCACCGCACTGCGGTGGTTGCGCCTGTGCCAATAGGTGTCGATCCCAGACAAAATATCAACTCAATTCTCTGAATGCGCAAAGGGGGAGAGAGGGGGGGGGCTTGTACTTTCGCACACCCATCTCGCCGGCCCTGCTGAGGCGGGTCTACTAAGCAACGAGTAGTTATCAGTATTGTGGGTGTTGCTTCATAACAGTCACGTGATGCTTTTAATTATGGCTGAACTAGAAAGTATACGGTGTCAAGTAGATTCATTTAGGCTATACTCGGGCCCATTTTTCTTTACACCTCAGGAGACCTTTTAAGCCGGAGTTTTATATTTGCAACTGTTTTTAATATTAGCCATTTAAAATCTTAATCTCCATTATCTGGAAGCCGGCGGGGGCGGGGCGGGGCGCGGAGGGTGAGGGAATGCTTTTTAACCGCATGGAATAAATGAAGGGAATTGCTTAGATATAGTGTAGTATAAAGTCGGTGTTGCAAGAATTGATAGGTTTGCCTTGGGGTTCCATTATATCCATGTCGTTAACAGTTTAGATTTAGTTTGGGGCAAAGCTTTCTGCGAGCCTTTATAAGATTTCAACAGTCCTCAATTGCACATATTTTCTTTTTAGTTTATTGGATAAATAAACTCCATGTAGACCACTTCGCTGCGATCATAGGTTATTATGACTAGTAAAACTTTTAATGGTCGCTGGAGGATTGGAGGGTGTAGCTAGGTTCGATCCCGAGCCTAAGAGGATGAACATGGCTTCCAAAGTCGAAGATAAATGCCCTACTGCTACAAGGAAACTAAATCCACTTACATGATTGCAGAGGGCAGGGAGAGAGAGAGAGAGAGAGAGAGAGAGAGAGAGAAGGGGGGAGGGATAGACGGGGAAAGGTAGTAAGGGGGAGAGAGAGAGGGAGGGAGAGATAGTTGTTGTTTGTTTGTTGGTGTTTTAGGGTCCTTCAACTACAAGGTCATTAGAGCCCCATCCACTTTGTAATTCTGATACCGAGACTGCACAGACACTACACTAATGCGACGATTTTTGGATACTAGCGGTGCCCAGTTTTCCCAAGCGGCCACCCATGTCAGTACTAACTGGGGTTTCGTTGCTTTACTTCAGTGATCAGACGAGAACTGGTGGGTCCGACGCAATTTGCCGCTCGGGGAGAGATAGTGAGGAGGGGAGAGAGGGAGAGATAGTGAGGAGGGGAGAGGGGAAAAAGCGGAAGGGAGAGAGAGAGAAAGGGGGAGAGGGAGGACATGCAAGTTGATGCAATTCCTGATGAGTTCTCCTACTTGACGATTCTACAATCTGACACACACATACCCATAACAGGTCCAATCGTCTTATTTCTCATGCAGGACGGTAGTTGGGGGCACTTCTCTCCGCCTCTCACCACAGGCCACCTCGGTACTCATGTAAGTGGGTAATATGCTTGACTGTCGACCTCTCATAGTTCCACGTTCGGTCACGGGCCAAGATGAGTGGTGATTATGGACGAGAGCACCATGTCACCATGACAACCCATTTTTTTTTTTACACGGAAGAAAACATCTGAATGGGGAACAAAATTTCCAGGTGTAGATAGATACTCACCCTGCACCCAGCATCGACCCGAGTTAAGGAACTAAATAAACAATTCTGTTCTTATTCTTGAGAATCCCAATTTAGAAAAACTGTTAGCGTTGGTTGGCGAACTGGGTTAGCGTTGAACCTGTGCTCCGTGAACTCAGCTCCTGGTGACTGTATTGCGTTGGACACAACGCAACCCCTGATAGTACTAGCATGGGGTGACCGCCTGGGAACACTGGTAACAGCGTAGTGTTTGTGCAGACTCTACATTGGCACTACGCAGTGGATGGGTTCGTTTCGTTGGTGTTTTAGGGCCCTTCAACTACAACGTCATTAGATCCCCGTCCAGGGTTCTAATGACCTAATGCAAATTAGTTCTAATTCACCGGGAGTGGCGAATTGCGTTGGACACACCAATTCTCGTCTGATCACTGAAGTTAAGCAGCGCAACCCCAGCTAGGACTGACATGGGTGGCCGCTTGGGAAAACTGGGTACTGCTAATACCCAAAAATCGTCGCATTGGAGTAGTGTCTGTGCAGTCTCTGCATAAGAACTATGCTGTGGACGGGGCTGTAATGACCTTTGTAGTTGAAGGGCCCTAAAACACTAACATAAATGTAGTACACAGACAATTGGACACAGACGATTTTTGGGTATTAGAGATACCCAGTTTTCCCAAGCGGCCACCCATGTTAGTACTAGCTGGGATTGCGTTGCTTCACTTCAGTGATCAGACGAGGACTATATAGTGTGTCCTACGCAATACAGCTGCTCCGGCAGTTCATGGGACTCTAATGACCACTGTAGTTGAAGGACCCTAAAACACCAAACAAAACAACCCCACGTCCCAGGTAGGGGGAACAACCCTTATATCTCTGTCATTATAGTGGGTTGGTTACATTATGGATCCATTCCGAGTTTTATTGTATAATTTGGGTATAAAATGATGTCGAAATCTGTTAATCTATCACGTTGTCCAAGATGACCACGTAGTGGGGGGGGAGGACCAATGTACCTCTTATGCACACAGTTGCGAAATTCGCCCCTCTACGTTCCTCTCTCTCTCCACACGATATCCATGAAAGTTTATGGATATTTTTCTTTCCGTGCTTCCTTTTCGTTTTACATCTGGCTATTTTATGGGCCATTCTTGTTGGCCACTTTTCAGACCAATGGACAATTTAGGAGCCCTTTAATACGATGGCGTATAGTTTCACTCTCACATAAATAATTTAATCGCCATTTTCCCCTTTCCACCATTTTGTATATATCTTTATATCGGTGATAGAAGCATCTTAAACTTCACTTTTAGGACGGATGGGCGTAATAGTGAGGGAGGGACTGTTTGCAACTTCCTCCTTATTTGGGATTGGGGCAGAATTTGGGTTTTTTTTATTTAGGGTTCTTACATGCGCTCACTATCATTTTAAGGGAATTTTATGGCGTCTTCTTGACGCTTCCTTCCTCTTCTAACCCTTTTTTCCGTGCTTATGTGCGTCTTCCTCCAGCCCCATTCCGTCCCCATTGAATCTAAATCACTTAACTCTTTACTGTCTTTTTTCCATCACTTCCTCCCTAAGCCAGCGGCCCTTTCCTATACATACAGGTGAAATAAAAGGAGCCTGATGGGGTCATATTCAAAAAAAGAGACGGAAAAGCTATTCTCATCAATTTCCATAGTCGCCGTGACGTCATCATACGGGATAAACTAGTCATGAGTAGTGGCTTTCAGTGGTCGTAAACTGTTTTGTTTATGGCCCCAGGACGTGGGTTAACTTTATCTCTATATATATTGACACCTTGTTTCCAAATTCAATTTTGTTTATTCCTTCCTCTTCAACCATATAAAAAGACCTGCCTCGGTGGCGCAATAGGTAGCTTGCTCGATGTACTGTGCCAGCGGCTCCAGGTTCGATGCTGGAGGGGAAGCTGGGTACTGCTAATATCCAATAATCGTCGCATCAGTGTAGTGTCTGTGCAGTCTATGCATCAGACCTACACAGTGGACGGGTCTCTAATGACCTCGTAGTTGACGGGACCTTAAACTCCAACAAACAAACAAATCGATGCTGGATCTATGAGGGTTGGCTTCTTTCGGGCGAGAGAGAGAAAGAGAGAGAGGTCCCAATTGCCTCTTCCCTCGGATGAAAAGTAAAACCCAGGTCCCGTGTAGTGTACGATGGCACTTGCACATAAAAGAGCTAAAAGGTTCTTGTTTCTCACTCTCACCTTTCCAAAGGACAAATTTTTTGAAGGTTAACAGAGAGGTCATCGTGGGACAAGGCCCTAACCAGCTGATAACATCCCCTCTACTATGCAATGGGTAGATGAGGCAAAATTTCCAGGTGTAGGAAGCTCGAAGCTCTTCCCCTGCCCCCGGCGCTCCCCACCACCTGCATTGCTGAAACTTATTGGAGCGGCGAATTGCGTTGGACACACCAGTTCCCGTCTGATAACTGAAGTTAAGCAACGCAACCCCAGTTAGTACTGACATGGGTGGTTGCTCGGGAAAGCTGGGTACTGCTAATACCCAATAATCGTCGCATTAGTGTAGCATCTGTGCAGTCTATGCATTAGAACTATGCAATGGACGGGTCTCTAATGACCTTGTAGTTGACGGGACCTTAAACACCAACAAACAACAACAAATCGGATGGAGTGCCCCAACGAACAGGACGATAAATAAGCATAGGGGTTGCAACTTTGGCAGGCAACCCCTCCTCGTGTCCATTCAGAAGGACAAGATGGTTACCCGACCCTGCCATAGGCGAAAAAAGGGTTAGGAGTTGCTTGTGCGCTGTTCAATCACTTAAAAACTTTAAACGCATTTCTCTTAGCAAAGGTAAGTAGAAGCCAGCTGCACTGGAAAGTTCTCGTCATTGCCGTTATCTTCATTATGGCTTTGGAATTGAACCTGGTACCACGCATTAGATCCGAGTCCTGGCCAGGCATCTGGAACCAGCAAGAATACTGGACGGGTTGTCAGTGGGGGGTTGCCGACCTACCCCACAGAAGACATGGGAGCCGAGATCTGCACTCCCATTACATTGAGGGTGCATGATAACGACGTCCTGGGGCCCCTTGCGGCCTTGAAAGGATAAAATGCCCGATTCAGCAAGGTGTTCAAGGGTTATGGATGAGCAAGTGATATCTCATACCTCGCCCGTACTCTCCCAATGCGACACGCCCAAGTGCGGCCAAGTTGCGTTGGGCACACCAGTTCTCGTGAGATCACTGAAGTTAAACAACGCAAACCCACGTTGGTACCAACATGGGTGGTTGGTAGAGAACGTTGGGTGCTACGAATTTCCCCCCTCTTAATCTCCTACGCCTACTTCCTCCTCTCTTGTGAGCAGCCTCCTAAGGATTCAGCCTGTTGTGGCTGCTTGGCCTACTCCCCAACCCGTTAGTGTAACGTAGACGTAGAATCACGTATCCAAAGCGCATTCATTCTCCCTCACCTCCCCTTCTCAGTAAGACCTCATCCAGCAGCGAACCTTCGTATTTGGAGCTGAAGAGGCAAGTGCTGTCTAATAACTGAACTATGGAAAACATATAAAAAGTAATTGATTCAGTGCTATAGGTTCATCATCATCATCCAGCTCAATGCATTTTATAGGTCTTTAAATGGGTTGGAAGATTTCGTCTTCGAGTCAGACCATTTTGAGACCACAGTAACTAACGGCTTAATTGCCAAAAATAATATGATGGATGAGGGAGGGAACCGAATGGATCTATCGATTTAAGGATTGAACTTGATGACTGTTTGATTGTGTAACGTTGTTGGACGGCGTTGATGAACGTCCCTCTTCTGTCATTTTGTCTTGGGTGTAATGATGGCCGCCGCTGCCTTTTGTGTTTAAGCGTGTAGTTCTGTGAGCGAGGGAGGATTTTACCGTTTCACGTTTATATAAAACGAATTTTGTGGTCTCTAAAACAGAGTTTCAAGGAAGGGAAAGAGGAGGGGGTTCTTAATGGTATTTTATTGGATTTCGGATAACAGTAGCCGTGATTTAAAGGCTAAAGCAGTGGCCCATTTCTTTCTTTCGCTTTTTTTATGTGTTTTTTATTTCAAAACTTATAAGTCCTGGATCTCTTTTACTTTTTCTTTTCTTGTTTTATTTCTGGCTCTTAAAAAAAATATTTTTCAACTTTACTTACCTGGTTTTAAAATAGTAGATACTAAGACTGGATTCTTCGCCCCATGCTTATACTAATGTCCTATTTCTCGTTAATGGCGGCGGCGTTCTCATTTTAATCATAATCATATCCACGTTTCTTCCATTTCTCTCCCTCTCCTTCACTGGTTGTGTGTGTGATAATTGTGTTTCAATTGCATGAAATACACTTGTGTTTCATATTGAATAGTATTTTATAGTTTAGCAATGAATAAAAATGAAATTTTTAAGCACTTCATATCAAGCATCATCACTTTGTTTTTCCTCTCGATTGAGAAATAGAACAAGAAGAGAGGTGCCATGGTAACCTGTCTGACGTCACATTCCATTTTTTGAAGTTTCTTGTTTCTATTTTTCCAACCCCCACTTTCTATTGGTCCGTTTGAAATTGTTTTCTACGCAGCACGTGCTCACTCCTTTGGTTCACACGCTGACATCAGTATCGTTCGATATTGCACAATCGATAACTACAACTCCTAACCGTTTTCTTGCCTATGGCAGGGTCGGATACCCATCTTTGTCCCTTTGAATGAACACAAGGGCGTTCTATTGGACAGTGTTTTTTTTTTCACAGCCGGTTGCCGACCAAAGCTGCAACCCCTATGCATGGGTTGCTGGATTAGTTTGCGGGTTGGGGAGTAAGCTAGGCAGCCATAACAGGACGAACCCTTAGGAGGCTGCCCGCGGGAGATGAGGAGGTAGGCTTCTATGATGAGGAGGTAGGATCTATGCTTATTTATCGTCTGACTACTGTTCGTTGGGGCGCTCCACCTCCACGCCAGGAGGGGTGAGGGCGACCTCTTGCACCTGGGAATTTTACCTCATCAACTCATTGTATAGTAGAGGGGGTTCTTTGACATGAAAATGCAATCTGCCACCACGCGGGGCCTCGGTTTTACTTCTCATTCGAAAGAAGGCGCGCTTGGGGCATCTCTCTCTCTTCGGACTACCATCGAACCTAGAACTACTGACGCAGTTACCGAGCGTGCTACCCACTGCGACGTTTGTTTGTTGTTGGTGTTTTAGGGCCCTTCAACTACAAGGTCATTAGAGCCCCGTCCAATGTGTAGTTCTGATGCAGGGCCTGCACAGACACTACACTAATGCGACGATTTTTTTTTTGGATACTGGCGTTACCCAGTTTTCCCAAGCAGCCACCCATGTCAGTACTAACTGGGGTTGCGTTGCTTAACTTCAGTGATCAGACGAGACGTGGCGTGTCCAACGCAATTTGCCGCTCCCTATCCACTCCCTATCCACTATCCGAAATGGGTCCAAAGACCTATTAGTAGGCCTATATTAAATGAATTTAGTCTATGCTACTGCCACCTTGCGTCGTCATCATTTTCCTACCCTCCCCATTTTCACATTTGATTTATCACTTTTTGAATCATGTCAACTTCAACAGATGTCACAACTTTTCGATGGTTTTAAATTTGAAATGAAATAGTGGTGATGATGACGACAACGACGGCGACGACAAAGATGAAAAGTAAGATTCACACAAACTTCTTCCTCCATCTCACTCACCCTCCAGGGTGATTTACTTGCACCGTGTAAGATAACTGCACAGATGTTGTGGAAAGAGAAATAGTTTCCTGTTCCTTCTGGAGCATTTTAATGTTGAAGAAAAAATGGCCCTCAATGCTCGACTAGAAAAAGAAATGGGTGCCAAGGTACTCTTTAAACATATTGAACAGTTCTAACTGGAATTTTCTGTCTATTAATCGATATTGAACGATTACAATAATCGATCACAACATTATGATGACATGACGTCATTGTTGTGACGTCAGTTTGCCGTGTGTGTTGGGCACACCAGCTTGCACATGCATACTTCCTCTGCTATAAGTGTGTCATTTCCTCGTTCGATGATATTTTAGGGCCCGTCCACTACCAGGTCGTTAGAGCCCCGTCCACTGCGCAGTTCTAATGCAGAGGCTGCACAGACACTACGCTGTTACGACGATTTTTGGGTATTAGTAGTACCCAGTGATCCCAAGTGGGGTAAGCGGCGAATTGCGGTGGACACACCCGGGAACGAGCTTCTACACCTGGAAATTTTACTTGTTTCTTTTGTTTCGTTGGAGTTTTAGGGCCCTTCAAATACAAGGTCATTAGAGCCCCGTCCACAGCATAGTTCTTATGCAGAGACTGCACAGACACTACACTAATGCGACGATTTTTGGGTATCAGCAGTACCCAGTTTTCCCAAGCGGCCACCCATGTCAATACTAGCTGGGGTTGCGTTGCTTCACTTCAGGGATCAGACGAGAACTGGTGTGTCCAACGCAATACCACTCTCCCTGGAACTTTTACCTCATTTACCCGTTGCATTGTAGAGAGGATGTTGTCAGTTGGTTAGCTCCTTATCACACGGAGAGGTGAAACGGTGACCTCGTTTTTAACCTTCAAAAACTGTGGCTTTTGGACAGAAGAGAGTGAGGGTGGCGTAGTGGTTAACTCGCTCGGCAACTGCGTCAGTACTACTAGGTTCGGTACTGGACGGAGGTGGGTCGGCTTCCTTCGGGCGAGAGAGAGGCCGCCAGTGTGCCTTCTTTCGGATGAGAAGTAAAACTGAGGTTCCGTGGGGGTGTACGATGGCACTTGCACGTAAAAGAACCCTCCCTACTATGCAACGGGTAAATGAGGCAAAATTTCCAGGTGTAGGAGTTCGCCCCCTGGCGTCGGTAGCATTCCCCAACGAACACTAGACCGACGATAAAAAAAGCGTAGGGGTGCAGCTTTGGCCAGCAACCGACTGCAGAAAAAAACTATAACCAATATATCGCCCTGGGTCCATTCAGAGGGACAAGATGGGTACACTGCTATTGGCGGTAAAAGGGTTGGGAGTTGGAGTTGGTTGGAGAGTGAGGGAGTAGGACCCTGTAGTTCTTTAACGTGCAAATGTCATTGTGCACCATACGGGACTTCGGTTTTACTTCTCATCCTAAGGAAGGCGCACTCGGGGACCTTCTCTCTCTCTCTCGCTTGAAAGAAGCCAACCCACCCGGTGGCGTCACCCATGGTTTCGTTCCCCTCTCCCTTAAAAACGCCGCGTCTTCTGCTTTGGTGTCACCCCATTTCTAATGCGGCGAGTGGTGTCACCCAGTGCGGCCCGCACCCCGCTAGTGACGGCACTGAACCCACCTCGGTCCAGTATCGAACCTAGAACTACTGACGCAGTTACCGAGTATGCTACCTAGTGTGCCACCGCAGCGGGTTTTTATGTAAAGCCTGGTTCCGTGGCACGCGACACCGACGCAAATCGCGTTCGAGCAGACGAAATGTCACAGAAACTGATGACGTAGGAACGCAACTTTTTTTTGCCACAGTAGCGCGAAATCAACTGAAAAGTGGAGTTGATAGGTAGTCAACTGCATTTCTTGCTTACAACTGTCGCGCGCATTTCATTGGCTATTGGTTTTCGAACAATGTTTGCTATTTAAATTTTATTGGCTGTTGGATTTCTGTGCTGTGGGCGCCACCTCACAGGCATATTTGGAAACATTTTCACTTCGCATGATTTCTCGCCTGCCACGGAACCACAACAGGCGCAATTTCACCTAGCGCCTGTGGTTGACGTCATAATTTTGTCGTCTGCTCAGGCGCTATTCTCTCTGATGTCGCGTGCCACGGAACTAGGCATAAGCTAAGAATTTAGAAAAGAAAAAAAAATATTTTGGATTCTAATCAATAATGGCTGCCGTCAACCTTCTTTTTATCAGAGTTCACGTTGGTGTCAGATGCCACCAGATGGCAGGACTATAAAATTTTCGTTGTTGCCCTTGATCTTGATTATTATTATTACTAGCTAGAGGAAGAAAGTGTAGGCCCTATATAACTCGTTTAATCATTAATATTTAAGTGAGGTTTCACAAAAGTAAGAGACGGTTCAAATAAAAGCTGGCCTGAAAGGTCATCTTATAAGTTAATGTGTCCATTTTTCGTGTTAGCAGCGACAATTATAGTCATGGAGAGATTTGCTGTAAGAAAAACTGCAGTCAACATTAGGAAAGAGGTGCTTGCTGTCCAGCAAGGTAAAGGTAATGCGGACTCTGCAGCAGTTTATTTTTAGTTTAATAAACAAATGATAGTAACAGAGGATATGATACATTTTTTTCCCCCGGAAATGAATGAATGAGCAGACTAAAGTTTGATATAGTTATTACTTTTAGATATATTACTATCATCTCTTATAATATATGTAGTAGCTAGCTACCTCTTCTTCTTATCCCCTGGCGCCTTTCCCTACACCCATCCTGTCCCATCCCGTAAAATCGCTGTTTTATGTTGACTTGGCAGTTTGCCCCAAGAAAAATGTAATATGCTCATCTCTCTCATATTTACTCGGTTCGACATGGCGTGCCATACACCTATTTGCTTAGGAGATAGACTGCATTCATTTTTTAAATTTCGTCGCGTGACCGTAATGACGCCCTGACTCTCTCTTTCTCCCTCTGCCTGTGTCTCTCTATCTCTTATTTTGCTCTACCTACACCTCCTCCGTTTCGCATTTCCGATGTAATCTTTACATATCACTGGGTACTACTCCTTCCCTCCTCTCATTGACGTGATTTGATTTTTATCATTCATCCAATCAAGGCCATCCTTCTTACTGCTGCAGAACTGACATCTTTAAGGCTAAATGAGGAGCCTTGTTTCTTTGCCTGTTTATAGATAGGTTCTGTGATGTCATTCATTCACTTTCAGATCCCCGAGTGTTGCTTTTCGGGGCAGATGGCATCATCTCGAGTTCGGGACGATTCAGTTGTAGTTGCCACTCGTATGGGAGCGGCGAGTTGCGTTGGATACACCAGTTCTCGTCTGATCACTGAAGTTAAGCAACGCAAGCCCTGTTAGTACTGACATGGGTGGTCGCTCGGGAAAGCTGAGTACTGCTAATACCCAATGATCGTCGCATTACTGTAGTGTCTGTGCAGTGTATGCATTAGAACTATGCAATGGACGGGTCTCTAATGACCTTGTAGTTGACGGGACCTTAAGCACCAACAAACAAACAACAACAAGCCACTCGTATCAGGTAGATAAACCCCGTTTGTACTGGCCGGGATCGACCTTGCGCCTGTTGTTGTCAAGAGAGTTTGTCATTGTTTGCGTGCAAGAGAGAAGCTCCGAGTGCGCCTTCCTAAGGATGAGAGGTAAAACCTAGGTCCTGTGTGGCGTACGATGATGGCGTTTGCACGTCAAAGAACCCTCCGTACTATACAACAGGTACATGAGGCCAAATTCCCAGGTGTAGGAGCTCGGCGAAGTGCCCCAACGAACAGTTGACCGACGATGAATAAATTAGCATAGGGGTTGTAGATTTTGGTCTGCAACCGGCTGTTGGAAAATAACTGTCCAATGGATCACCCTTGTGTGCATTCAGAGGGACAAGATGGATACCCTTCCCTCGGCCTGATTTATTGTTTGCTTGTTTATTGGTGTTTTAGGGCCCGTCAACTACAAGGCCATTAGAGCCCCGTCCACTGCGTAGTCCTAATGCAGAGACTGCACAGACACTATACTAATGCGACGATTTTTTGGTATTAGCGGTACCCAGTTTTCCCAAGCGGCCACTCATATCAGTACTAGCTGGGGTTGCGTTGCTTAACTTCAGTGATGAGACGAGAACTGGTGTGTCTAACACGATTTGCCGCTCCCGCCATAGGCGGGAAAAGGGTTAGGAGTATGATGATGATGATGACCCTCTCCAACCACAAATCCGGGATACTATCCCTCCCTGCCCCCCCCCTTGCTTACCCTATCTGACTTGTCAGGGTGATTTACTTGGGAGATTTCATATTTTTTGTTGTTGTCACTAACTGGTCACTCTCACTGGCTCTCAGTCGTGTTTACTTACCTGAGTAATGACTTTAATTTTTAATGGCCAGTTCGTAACCGTCTCAGTGTCCTCGTACTGTGATTAATTTCGATTCGAATGAGGGAACTGGACTGAAGGTCATAGGTCAGTGCTGCTAAACACTTCTTCCTCTGTTGACATATCACGTTTGACAAATGGTCATCATTTTAAAAATGACCTGTTTCCACTCTCGCTGGCTTTTCACTGCTAATTAGAAAAATAATCTTAAAGTCTGTTGGTATTTCAGACACTTGCCATGGTGTGGTTCCCTGCCACACACACCCATCCCTACCCCTTTATCTGCACCACGCTTGGGATCCCCCGGGGAAGTGGAAGTGAAAGAAGATAGGTAATGTTTTAGCGAGAGTTTGGAGGTAATTCACAATGGAAATAAGCCACAAATGATGTCGCATAGGCGCAGAGGGGTGGAGCATCATTAATAACGTTTTTAGGCGACAACAGGAAATGAAAAGAGTGAGGTATTAAACGCGTGAATGTTTAGCGTGGTGGACACAAAGGGACGTGCGCTGACCTCTTGACATAATGTGCACACACCTGAGTCCAGTTGTGGTTGTTGTTGTTGTTGGACTGCTGCTGGCAGGCACTTTACGGTTGCTATTCTTTCTCTCCCTCTCCACTTGTGTGCCAAATGAGATTGTAGTGAGATTGCACACTCTGCTCTCCCACCCCTTTCGTCCAGTCCCGTCCCCTAATTTCGGTTTTCTCTCCTCTCTCAACTTCCTCTATCCCGCTGCCCCATCGTCTTCTTACTTTTAGGTTTCCAATTTGAATACCTACTGTGATTAAAAGGTGTCTCGACAATGAGTTTATTCCCTTCCCCCCTTTCCTCTTGCCCCAACCCCCTTCCTCTGGTGGAGAGCCTCACACTCCTGTACCCTGTAAATTAACTATTCACTAGGACGAAGCATTCAAAATGGTGCATGGACACGCCATTTTTGTGTTGAAATATTGAAAATGTTTGATTTTGCTGCTATTTCTGCAAACGGGCCCCATATTAAGCGAGGGTATATGGTGGACCTCACTCACCCCAATTTCTCATCCACCTACGCTTCGTGGTGCAAAACACGCAAACTCTGGAGTTTTTCGACAGGGCAAAGTAAAAATAGATAGTTTATTTATTAAAGCGGGTATTTGATCGACCTTTTGTTGTGGAGCCAACATCCGGACTTGTCCGATAGGCGGAAGTTGATAGCGTGCTTGAGTTGTGAGCATATGGTGGTGAGCCTCAGGATGTGTCCCGGCCTTGGTACTGGTGTTCTTTTTTTTAATTAGGGAAAAGGAGGGAGGAGGTCCTCAAGTGCATTTTACGTAGCTAGCGGATCGGGAAGGAAGCTTGGTGTAGGAGTTGTCCTTGAACCGTAGTCGCCCTTAACCGAACGCAGTTTACCCCACGTTAAATTTGTGGCTTGCACAGTGGGGCACCCTACTGCTGGTGGGAATGGTGTAGCTTAGGTGGGCGCTCGTTTGGGACGGTGCTTACCTTAAACGTATAGGAGCCTGTAAAAGATAATAAGCACACACCTCTATTTTTCTGTCTGGGTTAATGTTGAAGGTCGTTAGCAATAACGTCAGAAGAACTCCTATGACCTCGGAATTTTTCCTATGCTGCCCATCTTCCTTTTCCGTCTAGAAAGGGGTATTTGAGGTGCGAAAGAGCACCAACAGTAATTTGGAGTCTAATTATAAAGAGTACTGTTCGTTTCTTGTTTTCTTGTGGCTAGCATTGAACCTGCATATCAGGGGTGTAAAAGTGGTAACTCAACCATAGGTATGCAAATTTTAAGACTACGTCCCATCGGCACCATAGACCCGGGTCAGTTTGACCTAAAGGTGAACTCGCAACACATTTAGAGTACGACTACTGCATCAGTGGTTCTAGGGTCGAAACTGAATCGAAATAGGTTGGTTTCTTTCAGGCGAGAGAGAACGAGAAAGCCGTGGCCCCGCGTACGGTGTACGATGTGACCACTGCTCGTAGAAGAACCCTTTCTAAACGGAACGTGTAGATTGGGGAAAATTCCTCGGCCTAGGAACGCACCCCACCTGGAATCGGAGGAGGAAAAGCTCCCCAATGAAAGAGTAGACCGAAGATAAATAGGCATAAGGGTTGCAACATTAGGTTGGAAGCCGGCTGAGTAAAAATACCGTCCGACAGATCCCTCATGTATCCTAATGGGACAAAAACGGACACCCGATCCTGTCATAGGCGGGAAACGGGTTGTTGCTTTAGGGCTCTTCAACTACAAGGTCGTTAGAGCCCCGTCCAAAGCATAGTTCTTATGCAGAGACAGCACTGACACTACTCTAATGCGGGTATTAGCAGTACCCAGTTTTCCCAAGCGGCCACCCATGTCAGTACTAGCTGGGGTTACGTTGCTTAACTTCAGTGATCAGACGAGAACTGGTGTGTCCAACGCAATTCGCCTCTCCCGGGAAATGGGTTAGTAGTATTGACGGCTATGGAAAGGGTTGTATGTGTCGTATTTCTAGAATGGTCCGTTCTTCATTTTGATTTAAAATGTCATGAAGATTTTTTTGGACAGTGTCTGGTAGTATTTTTTCAGTTCGTCTGCGGACTATTAAAGATTGAATTAAGTTTGGGGATGGGTCCTGAAGAGAGAGAGAGAGGGAGAGGGGGGGCTGAAAATGACGATAAGGCGGTGAAAGAAGATAAGGATATTACAACATGTAAATGGAAGTTCTTTAAGTTGGACAGACCAGCTGTTGCCAGATTGGGTTTAAAAATTTTATGATGGGCAAGCAAGTCTTTTTCTGATTTCTTCCAGGGTCTTCCAGTCTTCTTAGGCAATTTCTTCATTCCCCCTAGTCATCATCCTGCACACCCACCTTCAGTACTCATCCACCTCTTGTCGTCTTGCTGCTCACTCCATTTTCGTAGCGTCCGTCCCATCTGTCGAATAAGGAGATGATGAACTCTCGATCTGATGAAACGTAAAGGAGATCAATTGGTATCTGCCTGGAAAACAAGTGGTCTGGGTTCAGTTCCCAATAGTGCAGACGTGATACTACTGCTACTGTCAGCCCTGGCTACTGTCATAGCCGTTGTCCCCTTCCTCATCTTGAAAGACGTTAGTCTGTTATACTCAATGTCCAGTGTGCATTAGTCAATCAATCCTGCCGCGATGACGCATTGGGTAGCGCGCTCGGTAACTGCGTTAGGGGTTGTAGGTCCAATACTGGACCGACGTTGATTGACTTCTTTCGGGCGAGAGAGATACCCCGAGTGCTCCTTCTATCGGATGAGAAGTAAAACCGAGGTCCCGTGTGGTGTACGATGACACCTGCACGTCGAAGAACGTTCTCTACTATGCAACGGGTTGATGGGGCAAAATCTCCAGGTGTAGGTGCTCGCCCCTGGCGTCGGTGGAATTACCCAACAAACAGGAGACCGACGATTAATAAGTTAGAGGTTGCTACTTTGGTTGGCAACCGGCTGCGGAAATAAACATTGTCCAAATGATTCTTATGTCCATTCAGACTGACAAGATGGGTACCCGGATCTGTCATAGGCGGGAAAAGGGTTAAGAGTCGCGTTTTGGTTTTGTGTGCATTTGTCAACCGTTCTGAATTGCCAATCGTTGACCATTTGGACAAAGGAAGTATCATCATCCTACTTACAACCTCGTTCCGCATCTAGTAGTGGTCAGTTACCTATTTGGACGGTATTTTTAGGCAGTCGGCTGGATTATCCCTGATTGCTTCACATTCACCTGCTGACAGTTTTTTGGGGGCAGTTTCTTCTTTTACGCCAGAGGGCGCGTGGAAATGGTGCCGATCTAAGCATACCTTTACCCTCTGGGCAGACAGGGACGTCTCTCTCTCTCTTTTCACCTGAAAGAAGCTATCCGTATTGGATAGGATCGAACTTAAAACCATCGGAGTGAGGAAGACAGATAAACGGCAAGTGTTAAGCGGGCTTCACAAAAGCAACGGGAACGGCAACGTGAAACGTATTTTGTGCAGAGGGGAGGGGCGACGGGTACGTCATGTGGTGGAGGTGCGCTCCTATTGGTCAAACGGCTTACGTTTAACGGGAAAGTTCTCGTTCCCGATGTTAATAGGGAGATTTAGTAGTAGGTAAAACGTACGCACGCATCAGCGTCAGAACACCACGTGATCAACGTACGATAAATAGAGAGTTTTGTGTTGCCGTCAACCGCTTACCGTAACGCATGTTAGCAGACGAAAATGCATCTGCGCATGCGTTGCAAAAAGTAAGCGTTTTTTTTCTTCCCGGAGCTACGTGAACAGGGCTTCGTTCACGTTGTACGCAAACCAGATACGGGAATTTCTCGCGCATGCGCGTGCCGCATTCTTGTATAAAAAAAATGGCGGCGATAGATTTGGGGACCTTCACCAGTAGGTGCCGCCACTGTGCGTGCCCCACTATGCGTAACGCAAAACTAAAACTCTTTTTAGGTTTTCTACCGAATTGCAATTTTCCCGTATTCAATACTGTATTTTCTATTCCCGTAACGGGAACACAAAACTCCCTATTTGTTAAAAACGAATTTTTGCTCAACGATGTCACACAAACTTACAATTCAGCAATGAGCGCCACCTAGTGATTAGCGTGAAAAGCATTATATCAATTGCTACGCTTAATCGTACGGTCCTCCGTAGGTCAGACAAATCGTCCGTCAAATCGTACGTGCTCCGTATCTCAGCTGGTCTTTGTGCCTGCGCGTTTGCATTTTCGTCTGCTAACCGTAACGTACGTTTCAAAAAACGCATTGCTAAATCTCCCCATTGTGAAGCGGGCTGTAGTGTTTGTGTCTCTTGTAGGTATGCGCAGTTTCAATTAGACAGGGCAAGGGAAATGAGCAACTAATTATTGGGGGAGACTTTAATGCACATGTGGGTAAGGGTGATGGGGGCACCAGGGGTAGAGGAAGACCAAAGCGGACATGGGCGGAGGTGGTGCAGAGGGACATTGAGGCGTGCGGGGTGGATGGGGACCTGGTGGGGAATAGGCGGGAGTGGAGGATCAGAACCCGCAGACCCGACCGTGCCTCAGGCGGGAGAAGGGTGAGATGAGATGATGATGTAGGTATGCGCAGGTTCGAGCCTAGCTGAGGTTGGATTTTCAGACGAACAGTGAACCCGTTTTGGATTGGCAGAATTGTAAGGTGGTGGGAAGTTCCTCAGCCCTATCGGACAGCTACAGGAAGGGGTTGGAGACGGGGGACAGACGCTGGACCAACCTACATTATTATCTTCTCTGACTCTGCACTTTGCTCTCGCTGGAGAGAACTCTGACGTTGAGCGTGACAACGGTGTCGCATCCGTAATTTGCCAGCAAGCAACATACGGTACCTCATTTGTGAACGGTGTGGAAGGGAAAAAAAGAATAAGTTCTACATTCGAAAGCGATATCTTTTCGCTATCTTTGATTAACCGAAGGCAATACATAGACATCAGTAAACGGGAGGTGATTTTTTTTCAGAGAGCGCTCTTTTCGGAGGCCAGACTCGCTTTGAAAATTTGCCCTTAATATTTGATTCAGTTAATAATGAAGGTGGTGATCGATATTCTCGATTTTCTTCGATGTTTAGACGTCGAAATTGTTTAATTCTCCACAAATATTTGTATTATGTTGTATGTGTTGGTAGCAAAAGTGTCGTCCTGATTGATTATTGTCTGATGAGGAAATGCGCAGACATACGCTGAGCAAATAACGCATTCGCGATTCCGTTCACATTTAAAGCCACTTTCATTACAACCCTTCTTGTCCCACACCCCTCAGTAGCGCATTTCAGAGCAAAGCAACCCCTAGCCCTTTTCCCACCTACGGTAGGGTTGGGTACCCATCTTGTCCCTCTCAATGGACACACGGGGAGCGGCGAATTGCGTTGGACACACCAGTTCTCGTCTGATCACTGAAGTTAAGCAGCGCAACCCCAGCTAGTACTGACATGGGCGGCCGCTGGGGAAAACTGGGTACTCCTAACACCCAAAAATCGTCGCAGTACTGTAGTGCCTGTGCAGTCTCTGCATAAGAACTATGCTGTGGACGGGACTCTAATGGCGTTGTAGTTAAAGGGCCCTAAAACACTAACGTAACAAAACAGTGAAGTGAAGCAGCGCAACCTCAAGTAGTACTAACATGGGTGGCCACTTGGGAACACTGGGTACTGCAAATACCCAAATTGTCGCAACAGCGTAGTGTCTGTGCAGTCTCTGCATTAGAACTACACAGTGGACGGAGCTCTAATGACAATTGTAGTTGAAGGGCCCTAAAACACCAACAAAAAGCCAGTCACGGTCAAGGATCGAACCTGGAATCACTGATGCAGTGGTTCACATGCTGCTTCAACACCACCGTGGCGGGAAATAAGAAAAGGAATTCAATTTCCTGTTTGGTACTACGAAAAATCTATAACATATAATAAGTAAATTTAAGGGAATGTCTCGTCCCAACTAAATAAGGGCTTTTTCTTTAGTTCGCTTTTTTTTAGCCCTTTGATTTTATTCGTTTCGTGCCCTTTCCTCCTCTTCTTCCTCTCCCCCCTCTCTCTCACTCTCTTTATTTCTGTATTTGTATGCGACCATTTCAAAAGGTGTTTCAACTTGATGTGTTTTTCGTTCCCTTCGCCTTCCCTTACTTGTGGTCCAAATTTTGAAGGGACCTCTCCTTGCCACAATTGCACCCTGTCTTAGCCCCCTTCTTCTTTTTCTTCTTGCCCCTTCTCTAGGGTCTTTATCGTTTACGTCTAAGATTCAAACGTGGTTTGAATTTCATAAGTTTGTAATTCAGTGGTGGTGATGGTAGCATCCCAACTGATAACTCTCCATACATTTCTATTTAGGGTTTTGGCCCCCCTCCTCTTTCTCCTCTGCCTCCTCTTCAGCTGCTTCGTCCGCCTACTTCCTCTTCCTTCAGTACGACGACGATGACGACTCACTCACTATCGCCATGTCTTTCTTTGAATGTTCAACCTCATGTATATTGGCCACTTTTCTTTCTTCTTTTTTTTTTTCAGTTTGCTTAATGGACTGGAGTATGATGACCGGCCGTAAAGGTTTAAGGGCCAGAATCACTGGAAAACTTTTGGGCGGTTGAAATAACTCTAGTGAAGAGGACGATTATTCTCTCTCTCACTTTCTCTAAGTGTGGTAGTTGTGCGACATTTCTTTTTTTTCTCTTGAGGATGACATAAAAAAAAAGGTAAGAAATGGATCTGGATATCTTATATGTATCCAGTACTGTATGTATCCTATAAGAAGTGCGCTCTTTATTCTCTTTTATGAATTCAACGATTGGTGCTTGTGCTGTTGTTGCGAACCACCAACGGCGCTCTTAAGATATCAGTGTTATATGGAGCGAGCGCCGTACATTGCAGCATCCCTTTCTCTTACTCTCCATTTGGTTTCTCTGTCGTTTAACCCATTCGTTTCTTGACCTCTCCTTCATGCCACTGCCCTCAACCCGGTGGCACAGGAGGCAACGTGCTCGATACTGGATAGAGAGGGAGAGACGAGAGAGAGAGATTTGTTTCGTTGGTGTTTTAGGGCCCTTGGGGAGCGGCAAATTGCGTTGGACACACCAGTTCTCGTCTGATCACTGATGTTAAGCAACCCAATCCCAGGTAGTCTTGACATGGGTGGCCGCTTGGGAAAACTGAGTACCGCTAGTATCCAAAAATCGTCGCATTAGTGTAGTGTCTGTGCAATTCCTGCATCAGAACTACACTGTGGACGGAGCTCTAATGACCTTGTAGTTGAAGGGCTCTAAAACGCCAACAAAGAAACAAACAATTTAGGGCCCTTCAACCGCAAGGTCATTTGAACCCTGTCCACAGCATAGTTCTAGTGCAAAGACACTATACTAATATAAGAGACGATTATTGGGTATTAACGGTACACAGGTTTCTTAAGCGGCCACCCATGTCAGTACTAGCTGGGCTTGCGTTGCTTAACTTCAGTGATCAGACGAGAACTGGTGTGTCCAACGCAATAAGCTGTTCCCCGTGAGAGAGAGAGAGAGAGAGAGGCGCCCCGATTGTGTCGAGGTGAGAAGTAAAACGTGGTCCCGTGTGGTATCAAACGTCACACCTACAAAAAGACTACGGGTAGCAAAGGCTATACAACGGGTAGCAAAGCAGCTCCTAACCCTTTTCCCCGCCTATGGCAGGGTTGGGTACCCACCTTGTCCATTGGAATGGACACAAGGGTATATATTGGACGGTTTCTTTACAAAGCCGGTTGCCGATAAAAGCTGCAACCCCTATGCTTATTTATCGTTGGTCTACTATTTGTTGGGGCACTCCATCTCCAGCAGACGCCGGGTTGGAGTTGAGGACTAGCTCCTACACCTGGAAGGAGGCCTGAGGGCGCCATATCTAAACCTTCCGTCTCTAAGCAATGTTCCGACGGCTTTGTCTATCCGCTATGCTGGGCGAGGCGGATGGCATTTTGCGAGCGTTGTGTACGATGTCATGTGGGATGTGGTGTCTAAGAGGTCGCATGACACCTGTCCCCGATGGCGGGGCAGGGAGAAATGAGAGTGGAAGTCAGTGATTCTGTAGTCTATTAGCTTCCTTTTATGGTACAGAGAAGGTCTAAAGTATTTGGAGGAGCCTCTAATTTAATTTGTGTCACTTGTTAATTGTTGAGCGTCTTATTTCGATGGTACCTAAGATGATTAAGACAGGCAGACATAGAAATGTCTTAATTCTTCCCATCTTTGACAGGTTCACGTTCAGGACTTGAAACTGAGTGAGTGGCACAAGAAGTCGCCTTGGTGACTGTCAAGAGTCCTCTGAAAGGTTTTGAACTAATGAATAATAACGAACGATTTTCTTCTTCCATTTGGCATCCTTTTCTAAGTCTCAAACATAAAGAGCAACTTCTAACCGTTTTGCCGCCTATGGCCGGGTCGGGTACCGATCTTGTCCCTCTGAAGGGACACAAGGATGATTTATTGTTGTTGTTGTTTGTTGGAGTTTAAGGTCCCGTCAACTACAAGGTCATTAGAGACCCGTCTACTGTATAGTTCTAATGCATATACTGCACAGACACTACACTAATGCGACGATTATTGGGTATTACCAGTACCCAGCTTTCCCGAGCGACCACTCATGTCAGTACTAACTGGGCTTGCGTTGCTTAACTTCAGTGATCAGACGAAGGATGATTTATTTGACGGTATTTTCCCGCCGCTGGCTGCCGACCAAAGCTGCAATCCCTATGCTAATGTATTATCCGTCTACTGTTGGTTGGGCCACTCCACCGACGCGGCCAGGAAGGGGGAGGGGGTCGAACTTCTGTACCTGGAAATTTAGCCTCATCTATCCGATGCATGGAAGAAATGGTTCTTTGACGCGCAAATTCCGCCGTACACCACACGGGACCTCTGTTTTATCGCTTCTAATTCGAAGGAAGACGCACTCGGGGCATCTCTCTCTCACACCCGAAAGAAACCAACCCACCTCCATCAGGTATCGAACCTTGAACCAACGCGCTACCGAGGCAGGTCTTTCAAGTCTTCAACAAATTGAATTGAGAATGTTGGAGTGACCACTTCCTGTCGCCGTTGAAGAAATGGAAATATAGAATTCCCTGTTGTCATCCTCGTCCGGTTGTTATGTATCTCCATTCGGGCCCATAAGCGAAGATAGGTGGCATCCCTTCCCCCCCCCACACACACATGGTGCCATCCTTTTCAGAGAAAAACACTTGTTCGTGACCCGGGGAGGCGAACCTGCAGTACTTCAAAGGCCTGCGAGTGCTTTGGGTGATGCCAATTAAACTACTAAGGTCGACCCACAGCTGTTATGATGTTCATTGTTGTCCTTTTCTCTGGTACTCTCTGGTGCTAGGGGCTACACCTTGAATTGACAAGTTGTTAGTCGAGGAGCTACTGTTGCACCCCAGGGTGTGTCGCTTTGATGTTCGCTTTTCACTTGCTGGTGTTGTTGCTAACAGTGGTGGTGTTGGTGAAGAAACTTGTCTTTAATCATGTGACTGACAGTTGAAGGCTCCTTTACGGTCTCAAGAGGACAAGTGAACGTCGCCAACGTGGCTTCCTTCAAGACATATTTGTCGTGTCCATTTATCACATTTGAAGAATTACTTCTTCTGGGTTCGTTCTTCTTTGTCCACCTATAGATCTCTTGACCATCTGTGGACTTCTTGCTACTCTGGACTTCCCTGAAGGCCGCGTTAATAGACTATAAAAATGTGTCGTAGAAAAAATACTTTCCGTATTTGATGGACGGTGTTGTAAATGCTTATCAACTGTTCTGTCTGTCTTCAACAGCTGATAAGCAATTCTCAGGCCGAAACGTTCGAAAACTGCTCAGGTTTAGGAAGTTGTTGTCCAGTTCCGAGGTGTGGTCAAATGATTATTTCTTTATTTGGAGTTATTAAACGTCAGCTACTACTTATCTTCAATTCCCCAGGGCATTTCACCCACCCTCCTAGATTTTAAGGCTGGAAATTTTTCCCGAATTACATATTTTCCGGGCTTAAAGGGTTCATTCGACCTACCTCGGTAGCGCGCTCGATTTACTGCGCCAATGGTTCCAGGTTCGAGGCTGGATCGAGGTGGGCTGGCTTCTTTACCGGGCGAGAGAGAGAGAGAGAAGGCCTGAGTGCGCATTCCTTAGGATGGGAAGTAAAACAGAGGTCCCGTGTGGGGTACGACGTCAAAGAACCTTCTCCACTATGCAACGGGTAGATCAGGTAAAAATTTCCAGGGTTAGGGGCTCGGTGGAGTGCCCCAACCAACAGTAGACCGGCGACAAATAAGCATCGGGTTGCAGCTTTGGTCGGCAATCGGCTTCGGAAAAACGCTGTCCAATAGATCACTCTTGTGTCCATTCAGAAGGGCAGGATGGGTACCCCACCCTGCCATAGGCGGGAAAAGAGTTAAGAGTTGTTGCTAAAGGGCTCATTAGTATGCAGCGCATTCACCTCTTCTCACCCTGACAGATTTAATCACCGGTCAACTTCAGATTCAAGCCTGTTTGCATCTGGCCGGTTGATGAACAGCTCACCAAAGTGAGGGGAGCGGTAAATTGCATTGGACACGCCTGTTCTCGTCTGATCACTGAAGTTAATCAACGCAACCCCAGTTAGTACTGAAATGAGTGGCTGCTTGGGAAAACTCGGTACCGCTAGTATCCAAAAATCGGCGCATTAGTGTAGTGTCTGTGCAGCCTCTGCATCAGAACTACACAGTGGACGGGGCTCTAATGACCTTGTACTTGAAGGGCCCTAAAACACCAACAAACAACAACCAAAGTGAGCCGGAAGCAAGTTGTAAGATAAGACTGGCTATAGTTTATGAGTGACCCTCCATCGCAAAAATTTGAAATTCGCGCTGTTTGTAAATAAGAGCGCATGCGCGTATTTTTTTAAATTAACGATTTTCTTCACTTTGGCAGAGGGTTCAAATCCGGATCGATATGCACTGGCGATATCTTCTCATTGTGCATTGGTAACATGTTAAAAAAGGTGTTTGTTTAGCCTGTCCGATTTAGAATGACCAGATCCAGTTGGTCATTTTTTTTAAAAAAAAATTAATCAGGGTTTTGTTTTCAAAGTGTTTGACGCAGTGAGCAAATCCCTGTCTCCTGCATCATGTACATTGTATCATGTATTTTGTGTTGATTTTGAGTAGTTTTTTCTCTCTCTCTCTCTCTCTCCACCCCTACATCTTTCTCCTCCCCTCCCACCTGTCATCATTACCCTTTCAATTCGCATGCAATTACTTGTACAGGTAACTATAGGTTACACATTTCCTACACTGAACAAAAAAAATCTATGTTGTCCTAGTTACAGAGAAACCTCGTTATATGAAATTGTCCTTCTCCTGTGTCTTTTACCAACAACCCACCCTCTCTCTTGCACCTCGTCCCCTGTTCTTCATATTTCGGATAACCCTTTGGCCCCACCTGTCATTTGTCGCCTTTGATAATTGTGCCAAGAAAATAAAAGTCGGGAGACAGAGAGAGAGAGAGAGAGTTTTCGGGGCTTTTGTTTTTCCAACGATTAAGTCGGAGCCGTGGTGTATTTCCCAAGTCAAAATAAACACTAACCTGGCAATGATGTTGCTGAAGAGGGGGACGGGACATAGTCTTCTTCCCCCACCGCCCCTTCCCTTCCCTATACCTCACTACGTCAGGGAGGGAGACATGGTTAGGACCCTCTCCCTCCTTCTTAGGTCCTCCTCCTCCTTTTCCACTCCATGTGCGTTTGATGTCGCTTTTTGCGTGCGGCAGCAGTTTGTCGATTGATTTTGTTCAGCGACTACTTCCGCTACCGCCCTCCCTTTCTCTCTCTCTCTCTCTCCTCCCCCCCCCTTCCTTCCTTCCCCACTCACTGTCTCTCTCTCTCTCCCCCGCCCGTCCCTTATCATCTCTCTGCTCCTTTACCGGGTAGTACACCCTTATGTCCTATTCTCCTCGTTGGCCCCTAGTTTCGCTACTGCAGCTCTACTGAATCGATTGCCACCAGACGGCGTCTCTATCGATCCGAGTTTGGTATTTCGTTTGTTGGTGGCGGTTGCGGATGCCACGTTGTTGCACACTTCTTAAAGTGTTGAACAGTCGTGGTTCGAGGCCTGTGGTGTTTGGCCTGGAATTTTCTCCCCTCCTTTCCATTGACTTTGAGGGGGTGTATGGTTTTATTTTGTGCAGATTCGATTGATGAGGAAATGAAGCACATCAAGGCCTGATGATTTGTCTTTTCTCCGCGCGCGTGCGTGGTTTCTAATCGTGAGACTGTGGTCATTTCTTGCTGTCCCAGGCCATTTGCACCGGGGTGTCAAGTGTAATGTGCGTGGTGTTTGTTATGCGGACGGACAGCGTGTTGTTGTTGTGTTTCGAGGAGTTTAGCCATGATATGCATTGTAGTGGTCAAACTAAAAATGATGTAGCCGTTGCCACCCCGATGTTGGGGTCATTACAGGCTCCTGCGTTGGACATTTGTTAAGCCAACCATCGGACCGTTCGTCCTTGGCTCTAGTCTGCTTTTCTGTCGTCTGAGGTCATTTTCTGTTCTGTATCTGTTTGATGTCTTCTCATCTTCGGTGTCGGACAACCTTCTGCACTTGACCAGTTACACTGTCTTCGTATTTTACTCACCACCCCACCGTCAGCCTTATTACTCCTCCGCCTCTTCTTTCTTTCGCCATCCTTTCACCCCTTTTTCTGGCTCTACTTCTCAAGTGGTCAGTCTGGGGATCGTATTTGAAACCAACTCTGCTGCCGCCACCTTCGGTGTTGCAACCATCTCAAAAAGTTGCTGCTACTGGTTTTGGTCATCTGGTTATCAGAATTTTATTTTCGGACATGCGCCGAAAACGACACCCTATCTTACACCCGACTGTGGGTGGAGTGTTGATGGCCGTGTACATTTGGGGAGTGATAATGACAACGGTGTCCTACGGTTCGAGTGATCATCGTCATCATGCTCGTTCTCCGCCGTCCTCGGCCACCAGTTCTGCTACTGGCAGCGGCCCGTCGGCCGCTTCACGTCGTCACGTGTACGTGGCCGGCTTCTTCCCACTGAGTGGCGTTAGGGAAGGGGCTGTAGGACGAGGCGTGTTACCTGCCGTGAAATTAGCCCGGGAACATATCAATAAGAATTCGTCAGTTCTTAAAGGATATCAGTTGGAAATTCTGTGGAATGACACTGCGGTAAGGGGACAACTTATTTTTAAATTTAATATTTAACCTCTTTGGGACAAGGGGAAGGGTGGACAGAGGAACAACCAATTCGGGTTTTACGGACATCGAGATTGCTGTTGTGCGCATTGGACGGGCCGTGCGGTTTTTTTTTCCTCTTGTTTCTTTAAGGATAATGAATCGACCGACTTGAT
Source organism: Trigoniulus corallinus (assembly GCA_013389805.1). Classification (NCBI taxonomy): domain Eukaryota; kingdom Metazoa; phylum Arthropoda; class Diplopoda; order Spirobolida; family Trigoniulidae; genus Trigoniulus; species Trigoniulus corallinus. The sequence goes on from JAAFCE010009126.1 coordinate 3,559,699, forward strand.
GGTACAACTTTTAAACACCCTACTTTGGCCTACACCCTACATATGTAGGTGTATTTCGTGAATGACCCGCCATATTTTGATTATTATTATTTTTAATGATTATTTAGAGACTGACCTCACCTGCTGACCTTTCTTACTGTAGGGCTATTTCTCACTCAACCTAGTCTCTAGTTTCTGTTCTTCTCCTTCTTTGTCTTTGCTGGCTGACCCCCCCCTTCCCCCCTCTCACCCTTTTCTGCTTTTCTACTTTTCAGCCCTTTCTCTTCTTCAATCCAGTTGCAGGCTGCGAAGCAAGCGAGAGAGAATTATGGCGGTTTTGACAGTGCCCTTAATCGAAAATGCCCCACTTTAATCAAGTGTATTTTATTCATTTAATTGATTAGGTCGACGATTATTAAATTACTACATCCTGTATTTAATCAACGCAGCGGACTAGGTAGGGCATCAGATCTTGGGGCCTGTGGCAGGGCGATAGGAGAATGCAGAACGGCAAGAGTCAACGCACTCTCCCCGTTTCCCTGGGCTCTTTCAAGGTGATATCCATTGAGGCATCCGTCTGACGGGAAAGTAAAGCAGATGGATGCTCTTGTGGGGAACAGATGAATTGCGTTGGGCACACCAGTTCTGGTCTGATCACTGAAGTTAAGCACCGCAACCCCAGCTAATACTGGTATGGGTGACCGTTTGGGATCACTGGGTATTGATAATACCCCCCCCCCTCCTCCTCCTCCTCCTCCTCTTCCCCCGAAATCGCCTCAGTTGACGGGACTCTAATGGCCGTTGTAGTTGAAGGGCCTGCTCTTGGGCGCTGCTCTTGACAGAACCCTTTCTAGGCGGAAAATAAACTCTCCAAAATTTTCAGATCTCTTCTGACCTCTGTTCTTTTCCGAGTTGCCGACGTTAAATAAAACCACTTAACTACACTCGAAACTATTTTGAGGTGACATTACAAACTGCGGTTGACCCTCGTCATCTTGTTGTTGACCCCAAGGAGGGTCAGTGACGTTTCACGTGATTGCACCGTCTGACGATTGATCGTCGTCCTCTTCTTGCTTCTGTGTCCGTCCACAAAACATTTCATCGCTGCATTTTGATAACCTACCACCACGTTCCATTTGCAGGCTCTATCAGAATTTACTTTCCGCCTTCTGTAGGCCAGTTGATCGAATGATTAATGCTTCCGTCCACCAGGTAGCGTGCTTGATTCGGAAATCCACAGTTGTAGGATCGATCCCGTCACTTTAGGTCACCGTGGCGTTTTTAGTGTGCGAGAGAGAAGCAGGGAAGCTTCGGTGTCCTACTGCGTAGGGTGTGCACAATGCCTCTCTCACCACACTGCACAGAGCCTTTTCTGCACGGAAAACTACATTACCTGGTGCAGGAGCAGGTCCCTTCCCCCCTCCTGCTGTAGGTAAATTATATTTCGTAATGACGAGGTCGTCGATGAGAAGTAAACCCGAGGTCCCGTGTGGTGTACGAGAAAGAGCTGGTGAAAGAGCCCTCTCTACTATGCAACGAGTAGATGAGGCAAAATTCTCAGCACCCCAGGAGCTCGCCTGCACCCCCTCCTGGTGGCTGGTGGAGATGGAGTGCCCCAACGAACAGTAGACCGATGACAACTAAACATACGGTTTGCAGCTTTGGTCTGCAGCCGGCTGCGAAAAAAATACCGCCTAATAGATCACCCAGCGTCCATTAAAAAAAGGACAAGATGGGTATCCGACCCTGCCATAGGCGAGCAAAATCGTCGGCCTATAACTGAATCAACTGAACCTAGGTTGACTGTTGAGCTCATGATTGCAGGTTCGTTTCTGATTTAGGCTGTTGGCCTTTTTTCTTCTGTGAGGAGTGCTTTCCTTCCCCGTTTGCTCAGGAAAATTATCCCTGTTATTTTTGATCTCTTTCTGAATCGAAAGCATTTACTAAAGCAGGAGGGAGCGGCTTATTGCGCTGGACACACCAGTTCTCGTCTGATCACTGAAGTTAAGCAACGCAACCCCAGCTAGTACGGACATGGATGACCGCTTGGGAACACTGGGTACCGCTAACACCCAAATATCGTCGCATTAGCGTAGTGTCTGTGCAGTCTCTGCATTAGAACTACGTAGTGGATGGGGCTCTAACGGCCTTGTAGTTGAAGGACCCTAAAACACTACTGAACCAAGCTGAAGCGGGAGTTCACTTCCTGGCTTTTATAGGCAGGACGGACTGATGTGAATGAACCGGTTGGGGTTTTTTTTTATTGTTTGAGGCAGGGGAGAAGCTCACAGTGTGCTTTTGCTTCCCGTCCCGTTTAGGAAACAAGGTAGTTTTCCTGTGGAACATACTGTATGATGTCACCAATGCTCTCGGGAACAGGGAGCGGTAAATTGCGTTGGACACACCAGTTCTCGTCTGATCACTGAAGTTAAGCAACGCAACCCCAGTTAGTACTGACGTGGGTAGCCGCTTGGGAAAACTGGGTACCGCTAGTATCCAAAAATCGTCGCATTAGTGTAGTGT
>JAAFCE010009126.1:3562210-3580726 GCA_013389805.1 Trigoniulus corallinus
AAACTGGGTACCGCTAGTATCCAAAAATCGTCGCATTAGTGTAGTGTCTGTGCAGTCTATGCATCAGAACTACACTGTGGACGGGGTTCTAATAACCTTGTAGTTGAAGGGCGCTAAAACACCAACAAACAACAACAACTCTTGGGAACGGTATTTTTTGTTTCTCTTTGTCAATTGGAAACATTTGCAGGAATAGGAGTTCGTTTCTCGGTATCGGCGAAATGCTTTTATAGGATTACTTAATAAACATATTTCAAACAAAAATAGATTAGTTTTTGGTAAAGTAGCGGTAGAGGATGGAAGATGCCAATCCGACATCTTGGTATTTTACTATTTTAATTAAGGTCTATTAAAAGGAGACGGTGAAAGAAAGGGAGAGGGGAGAGAGAGAGAGAGAGATGAGTAATTAATGCTTATTATGCTCCAAATCGATCAAACAATTGACGGCGCTTCAATTGTTAGTTACTACTGTTAGCCGTTGTTATCATTTTATCCGACATTTTGAAGAAAGGAGACGGAGCAAGAGAGCGAGAGAGGCTACCTACATCCAACACGAGGGGTGGAGCTTGGTAGGTGTCAATTACCCATCTAGAAATTAACTGATTGGTCGAGGGCTTTTATAGAATATCTCAACGTTCTTTTTTTTTTCTCTTTTTATGGACGTGTCTTGCACGTGCTGTTATTGAGCCCGCCTCGGTTGAACAGTGTGTAGCTGCGTCAGTGGTTCTAGGTTCGATACTGGATCGAGGTGGGTTGGCTTCTTTCGGGTGGGAGAGAGAGGCTCAATGTGCACCTTCCTTGGTTGGTTAGTTTGTTGGTTGGGGTGTAAGCCAGGCAGCCATAACAGGTCAACCCCTTAGGAGGCTGCCCGTGGGAGATAAGGAGGTAGGTGAAAGGAGGAGGAAGAGGGTTAATTTGCAGCACCCAACGTTCTTTACCAACCACCCAAGGTGGTATTGACGTGGGTGTGCGCTGCTTAACTTCAGTGATCTAACGGGAACTGGTGTGTCCAGCGCAACTTGGCCGCACCAACGCAACTTGGCCGCACCCAACGCAACTTGGCCGCACGATATGAGAAGGGAGCGGCGAATTGCGTTGGACACACCATTCCTCGTCTGATCACTGAAGTTAAGCAACGCAACCCCAGCTAGTACTGACATGGATGGCCGCTTGGGAAAACTGGGTACCGCTAGTGTCCAAAAATCGTCGCATTAGTGTAGCGTCTGTGCAGTCTCTGCATCAAAACTACACAGTGGACGGGGCTCTAATGACCTTGTAGTTGAAGGGCCCTAAAACACCAACAAACAACAACAACAATTGGTATGAGAAGTAAAACCGAGGTCCCGTGTGGTGCTGGATGGCATTTGCACGTCAAAGAACCCTCTCTGCTATTCAACGGGTCAATGAGGCAAAAATTCCAGGTGTAGGAGCTCGGTAAAGCGCCCCTACGAACAGTTGGTGTTTTAGGCCCTTGTCGACTACAAGGTCATTAGAGCCCCGTTCACTAGGTAGTTCTAATTCAGAGACTGCACAGACACTTCACTAATGTGTGTCTGTTTTTGGATATTAGCAACACCCAGTTTTCCGAAACGGCCACCCGTATTATTACTGGCTTGGGTTACGTTGCTTAACTTCAGTGATCAGAAGAGAAGTGGTGTGTGTAACCCAATAAGCCCCCCGCCACCACGAACAATAGACCGATGATAAATAAGAATAGGGAGTTCCAACTTTGGGTCTGTAATCGGCTGTGGAAAAACACTGTCCAATAGATGGCCCTTATGTCCATTCAGAAGGACAACATGGGTACCTGACCCTGCCATAGGCGGGAAAAGGGTTAGGAGTTGCTTTTGCTTGCTCGTGCTAGTAGAATTTTTATTTGTTTGTTTGTTTCGAAAACTAGAATTGAGCTTCTATAAATTTCATATCCGTTTTCATATCTTCCGGAAAGTATTTTAGAACTTCCGGTCATTTAGGGTCATTCCGATGTCTCAATAGCAGCACTTTTTAATGGCGTGGTTACTATGGCTTAATATTCATACTTACTTTATTAATAATATAAAAATCCATTCATTTATCCTCATAATCTGATGTGACATTGCACACCCACTGTTTTTAATTCTCTTCCGCTGTTCATATTTCTGAGATCGTTCCCTGCATCGGCTCCCTCTTATTAGAGTTCAAATCAACCAATTGTGATATGGAGCAGTAGGGAAGCGAACCTACGAACTTGGCACTCAATTGAACGTCTAAATACGGCTGTAAATACAGTATGATGTAAATTGAGTTATTTTTATCTCAAATGGTAAACATTTTTTAGATTCACAAAATACGGTGAGACATCCCGCCTCGGCAGCGCAGTGGATAGCCTGCTCGGTAACTGCGTCAGTGGTTCTAGGTTCGATACTGTACTGAGATGGGTTGGCTTATTTCGAGTTGTTGTTTGTTGGTGTTTTAGGGCCCTTCAACTACCAAAGGTCATTAGAGCCCTGTCCACAGCATAGTTCTTATGCAATGACTGCACAGACACTACACTAATGCGACGATTTTTGGGTATTAGCGGTACCCAGTTTTGCCAAACGGCCACCCATATCAGTACTAGCTGGGCTTGCGCTGCTTAACTTCAGTGATCAGACGAGAACTGGTGCGTCCAACGCAATTCGCCGCTCCCGGCTTATTTCGAGCGACAGAGAGAAAGAGAGATGTCCCGTATGGGGTGCGATGGCATTTGCACGTAAAAGAACCATTTCTACTTTGCACGCAACGGCCTTTACCGCCTATGGCAGGGTCGGGTATCCATCTTGTCCCTCTGAATGGACGCAAGAGTGATATATTGGACAGTGTTTTCTCACAGCCGGTTGCCAACCAAAGCTGCAACCCCTGTGTTTAGTTATCGTCGGTCTACTGTTCGTTAGGGCATTCCACCGACGCTAGGGGGCGAGCTCCTACACCTGGAAATTTTGCCTCATCTACCCGTAGAGAGGGTTCTTTTACGTGCAAGTGTCATTGTACACCACACGGGGCCTGGGTTTTACTTCTCATCCGAAAGAAGGCTCACTCGGGGCCTCTCTCTCTCTCCCGCCCGAAAGAAGCCAGCCCACCTCAGTCCAGCATCGAACATAGAACTACTGACGCAGTTTCCGAACGTGCTACCCACTGCGCTACCAAGGCGGGTCTACTACGCATCGGGTATATGAGGCAAAACTTATCAGGTGTAGGAGCTCGCCCCCTGGAGTCGGTGGAGTGCCCCAACGAACAGTAGACCAACGATAAATAAGCATAGGGGTTGCAGCTTTGGTCGGTAACCGGCTGCAGAAAATCACTGTCTAATAGATCACCCCTGTGTCTGTTCAGAGGGGCAAAATGGGTACCCCCACCCTGCCATAAGCGAGAAGAGGGTTAGGAGTTGCTACAAGATACGGCGGATATAAAAGGAATGCAGTCACCCCATTGATGCAAAACACCTGTCTTTTAAAAGTACACGTGAAGGAAATTTGGTCGATTACAGATTTTGGGAGTCGATTCTATTTCTAGATTAGTAGTAAAGAGGTACACAGACGCATACAACAGTACCAGTCATGCGTGTACTTAAGGGGGCTAATACAGGTATTAACAGACACGCACCCCTCCCATGTCCTCTTGAAAATTATCCAATTGGGTAAGCACTATCAAGTAATTTTCAGCTTGATGTGGAATTTCTTTCAGATTTTCTTCACAGGGGGGTTGGAGGAAGAAGGGGATTGCCCCATATGTGCCCAGATAAAGAACTCTTTGAAAGAGTGCAGAAAATGGCTTCATTGGTCTTTGATTTCCCAATTTTATTCCTCACCCTACTCTAGTCCCTCTCTCTACGTCTCGTCCTTCAGATTATGTGCTCATGTGTGTTCATGCATCAGTTGTGACAGCCGTTGATGGGACAAATCCCCGCCATGATTCCAACTCTGCGCCTGATTCCTTCCGGTGTGGGGCGCTATATTATTTATGATATTACTACTGTTGAAAGCAACCATTATAAAATATTTACCATAATTTGTAACATGAGGTCAAAGGGCGCAGGATGGACGCTGATTGCTTTTTCTGATGATTAGAAGGTAGGGTTGGACTGCCCCTTCGGTGGTACCGTAGTCGTCCGAATGCATAAGATTTCTTAAATGCAAGCAGGTCAGACTGGGGGTACCTGAGGGGCCACATTGGTAACATCCATTGTCATGAGGGGAGCGGCGAATTGCGTTGGACACACCAGTTCTCGTCAGATCACTGAAGTTAAGCAGCGCAACTCCAGTTAGTACTGACATGGGTGGCCGCTTGGGAAAACTGGGTACTGCTAATGCTCAAAAATGTCGTTGCATTGGTGTAGTGTCTGTGCAGTCTCTGCATAAGAACTATGCTGTGGATCGGGCTCTAATGACCTTGTAGTTGAAGAGCCCTAAAACACCAACAAACAAACAACATTGTCATGAGGGTCATGCAGTCCTCATAGCGCCCCCTTGTAACTGTGCCAGAGAGCTACTGTCGCCCTCTCGTTACTCCGGTGAGTGGCAGGCCGCCTATAAATTACATGGTATCGATTGAAAGGGCCGCAACTGTAGGTTTCAAGGGCTGCATGTGGTCCACGGGCCATCATTTTGACATTCCCCTGCTTCAATGGTTGTGGATCGTATTTTACAAAAGTTCCGCCATTTTTCTGGCCAATTTGACCCAGGCCCTGGTCCAATCCTTCTGTCGGATAGTAAAACGTGCAATTTTTTTTGTTTCGTTGGTGCTTTAGGGCCCTTTAACTACAGGGTCATTAGAGCCCCGTCCACTGCGTAGTTCTAGTGCAGAGATTGCACAGATACTACACTAATGTGACGATTTTTGGGTATTAGCAGTACCCAGTTTTCCCAAGCGGCCACCCATGTTAGTACTAGCTGGGCTTGCGTTGCTTAACTTCAGTGATGAGACGGGAACTGGTGTGTCCAACGTAATAAGACGCTCCCGTAAGACGTGCAATTCAGTTTGATGGCATCATTCAGCCAAGGCCTCCTAGATAACAAGGCCTTTGCAGTGTGACGTCACTGGCTAGTGACGTCACACAAAGTAGTGCTAGCACACTATGTGAACGACCATATTGTGTGCATTTCAAGCATCTTTTTTAAATTTATATTTGAGTTGAATTTTTAAACTCAAATCATTTTCCAATGGAAATCATCTAATATTTGGATTGTGCCATGTAATTGTGTTGTGCCTGGATGCCAGAGAAACTACAGAAGTGGACCTAAAGTTAATATTTTCAGTTTTTCAAAACCCCAAAATGGATTATAGCTAGTAACAGAAAGGCTTCCAGATTGACCAAGCATTGAATGGTAAGCAGATTTAATATTGAACCCATAGGCTTATATAAATTAGATACACTATGTTTTTACTAATGTTTTACACAAAGCACATCATTCAAGCTAAGAATATGGCAGCCAAGATGTTGCATATGTATTTTAAGAAAAGAATAATCATAGGGGGTAGAAAAGTTAGGTATACATGTTATGTTAGGTATGTTGGGTTATATATGTTAGATTAGGTTAGTTATGTTAGGTGAGCTGTGTTAGGCATATATGTTAGGTTAGGTTAGTGATGTTAGGTATACATGTTAGGTTAGATATGTTCTGTATACTTGTATGCCTAACATCTATACATAAGCTCCTAACCCTTTTTCTGCCTATGGTAGAGTTGGGTACCCATCTTGTCCCTCTGAATATTCTCCCTCCATGGTGAATGTCTTTTTGAGCACCCAGGGGTGGATCCAGGGGCAGATCAAGGGGGTAGCCCTTCAAAAAATGGGTGTCCCAAATATTTTTAAATATTCAGAATCCCTTAGAATACATACCATGTCTCCATATATTATATAGGTCCTCTACTGCCCTTTAGACAATGTCCTATCTTCAGTGGTTTAGCCAACTGTAGATTGGACTGGCAGTGTAGAAATGGGAATAGGAAATTCAAAAATGTCTCATCAGTTGCAAAGTTGAATCATGCATCAATTGAAATATGTACCCCATTGAAGCACTGAGGGGGGAACAATTGCAGCATTGCTCCCCCTCTGGATCCACCCCTGCTGGGCCCTAATAACCACTGATGTCAATGGGCCCTAAAACCCTAACAAGCAACAACAACAACAACCTCCTTTTATGAGTATTTTTCATGTGAAATTAATTTTAAAAATTTTCTAATAAGAATGCCATTGAAGCACTACAATCCACACCTAAGCAAATCTTCCCTATGGTTTAGACACTTGCACAGCTATTGGAAAAAATCAAAATAATAATATTGAGAGGAAGAAGTCTACAAGAGGTTAAAATTGAAAATTAAGCATTAAAGTATGTGTTTTAAATGCATGTGTTTCTTACAAAAATTTAAAAATAAATTAATATTTTCATGCTGTCTATTCAGTCAAACCAATATTTACATGTGCATTTAAAATCTATTTTATATTTTATGAATAAATATCTCATTGCTTTGTAAGGGCAAGCGTCATCATTCATCATTATTTTCAGTAGGTCTTAGCACTACTTAGGATGACGTCACGAAACAGTGAGAAGGCCTTCTGTTTAGGAGGTCTTGATTCAGCCAACCATCACATCGGGGTCGTAATTGATAGGGCTGAATTTCATAGTGCGGAGGCAGGAGTGCATTTTTCGGACGACAGGAAAGTCAATTTCACCCCTCCCCCTTCCTATGTGAGCTTTCTTGTCGTGGTCCCGTGTAAAGTGTGGGTATGCAAAGGAACCTTTTTCTGAATGGAAAACATGTGTATAACTACAATAACAGTAGGAACTCGTCTTCTCTCCTGATGTCCCGCCTGTGGCAGGGTCGAGTACCCATTTTTGTTCCTGTGAGTGGTCTTATGCAACCCAAATGCTTATTTACCGTAGGGATTTTTGGGTGGGGTACTCCGCCGAGCTCCTACACCTGGGACTTTTGCCTCATCGATCCGTTGCGCAGTAGAGAGTGTTGTTTTATGTGCAGGGGACATCGTGCACCACACGGGACCACGGTTTTACTTCTCATCCGACAGAAGCGAATTTCACCTCCAGCATGTCTCGGATAGGAAGTAAGGTGTGGTCAACATCTTACACAGTAATGCGCGTGTAGATAGGCGGTAAATGTTTCAGGTGTGTAGCGCTAGCCCCCCCCCCCTCCCCTTGCTTCGATGAAATGACGGGAAAAGACGAAAATGAGGAAACAGTCAGCAACAAAATAAAATCATTTACTGTAACCCAGGATTGAACCCGTGCATCATGACTTTAATTAGAAGAACGCTACCACCACGTGAGCTGCGAACACAGATTTCATGACGTCATATTAAGTGGCAGCTTGAAAAGGTGCTTCAGGAATGCTCCGCCCCCTCACTATATGTCATGTGTTATTGGATGGTTAGTGACAGATGATCACGTGAGTGGAAGAAGGAACGCACTTTCGACTTTCTTGTTCTTGCGAGCGCGTGTCTGGGTTCTCATTCTGTCGTTGTTCGATTTAGAAGGAATGCAAGTGCACACTTGAAATTGTTCTTCTCTTCAAGTCAGAATCACATTAAAAGGAGTGGATGATGAACTCAAAATACGAGGGATTCGAAGCGTGTGTACTTGATGCGTCACAAGGGTGACGACGACGACGGTGATGACGGCGGCGACAGCCAAATTTTTAGGCATTGAAGAGGACGAAATTAGACTTTCGGTTCGCTACGTTCACTAGTGTCCTCCAGGAATTACAGCACTGTGATTAGTCGATAGGAAAAAAGATCCACACGCACGCACCAAGGGAACTTAACATCAAAGGGTTACTGCTCCATTCAATTCCAATGTCAACAAACAAATCGCCATATGTGCGTCCAGTCCATTAAAATGAAAGGGTACAGTAAAAAAAACTACTACTACTAACAGGCCCGGCTCGTCTGTTTCAGGCGCGTTTTCAGCCCCCCCCCCCCCCCTTTCGAGCGAGAGAGAGGTCGGATGAGAAGTAAAATCGAGGTCCCTTGTGGTGTACGATGGTATTTGCACGTTAAAGATCCCTCTCTACTATGCAACGCGTAGCTGAGGCAAAATTTCCAGGTGTAGGAGCGCGCTCCCCGGCGCCTCATGCCCCAAGCAACAGTATACCAACGATCAATAGGCGTAGTGGTTGCAGCTTTGGTCGGCAACAGGCTGTGGTGTGCGTCCATTCAGAGGGACAAGATGAGGACTTAACCCCGGCATAGGCGGGTAATGGGTTAGGAACTCCTTCTCTATATCCTATTTATTCTATTTCGGGGTTTTTTTTGCTTCGTTGGTGTGTTAAGCTCGACCCGCCGCGGTGGCGTAGTGGTTAGCACACTCGGCAACTGTGTCAGTAGTTCTAGGCTCGATACCGGACCGAGGTGGGTCGGCTTCTTTCGGGCTAGAGAGAGGCCGCGAGAGTGTCTTCTTTCGGATGAGAAGTAAAACCGAGGTCCCGTGTGCACTTGCACGTAAAACACCCCTCTCTACTACTCAACGGTTAGATGAGGCAAAAATTTCCAGGTGTAGGAGCTCGCCCCCCCTGGCGTCGGTAGCATTCCCCAACGAACACTAGACTGACGATAAATAAGCGTAAGGGTGAAGCTTTGGCCGGCAACCGGCTGCAGAAAAAACTATGACCAATATATCGCCCTGTGTCCATTCTGAGGGACAAAAGGGGTACCCGACCCTGACATAGGCGGGAAAAGGGTTAGGAGTTGCTTTGTTAGGCTCTTTCACTACAAGCTCATTAGAGCCTCGTCCACAGCATAGTTCTTATGCAGAGACTGCACAGACACTACACTAATGCGACGATTTTTGAGTATTAGCAGTACCCAGTTTTCCCAAGCGGCCACCCATGTTAGTACTAGCTGGGGTTGTGTTGCTTAGCTTCAGTGATTCGATGAGAACTGGTGTGTCCAACGGAATAAGTCGATGCCCGGTATTTCGGTAGAGAATAGTTTACAGAGCTATTCGTTACGACGCTCCTACCTTCTGCCAGCATAGATTAGAAATTATGACTCCTTGACAGCAGCGTCTTTTAATTAAAATTTCAATAACGTTTCTCTCACACTGCATGGAGACCAATTTTTTTAAAAAAATGAAGTAGGAGAGAGGAGAGAGATGCAAATGAGACAAAAAATTAATTCTTTAAAGGACAAAGGAGTTGATCATTAAAAATGAAGTTCCGGTTCTGCGCTCATACGCCTCCGCACACACCGGCAGTCTTGAGAAATATTCCGTTCGTTCGTTTGCTGATGTTTTAGGGCCGTTCAACAACAATGTCATTAGAGCTCCGTGCACTGCGTAGTTCTAATGCAGAATCTGCACAGACACTACACTAACGCGACGATTTTTGGGTTTTAGCAGTACCCAGTTTCCCCAAGCGGCCACCCACGTTAGTACTAGCTGGGGTTGCGTTGCTTAACTTCATTGATTAGACGAGAACTGGTGTGTACAACGCAATAGGGCCGCTCCCAGAAATATTTCGGTTCTAGATCTTAGAAACTGCGTGCCGGTATTACTGTTTAAAAGATAGACGATTTGAAAGGTACCGTACTCAACTACTGCCTAATGATTCCAGGTTCGATACTGGATCAAGGTGGGTTGGCTTCTTTACCCAACTAAAAGAGACAGGAGGTGGCCCCGAGTGCGCCTTCCGTCAGATGGGAAGTAAAGCCGGTGTCCACTGTGTGAAGGTGTGTTTGATGTCACCACTGTATAGGGAAAGAAGATCCTGTTGCAGGAAGTCTTGGTGTCCTTCCAGGTGGCCGAAAGGGATTCCCGATGACGAAACGTAGGCCGGCGATAAATGTACATGCTGGACATACAGCATTAGATCGCCAGCCGGCTGCTTAAAATTACAGTTATTGTGCTCCAGTAGGGCAAAACGGATCCCCAACGCTGCCATGCGAGGGAAAAGGGTTAGCAGTTGCTTCTTTGTAGATATCAGGTGTAATTGACCCGCCTCGGTGGCGCAGGAGGCAGCATGCTCGATTACTGAGTCAGTGATTCCAGGCTCCATACTGGATCGAGGTGGGTTGGTTTCTTTACCGGACGAGAGAGAGAGAGAGAAAAGCCCCGAGTGCATCTTCCTTCAGATGAGAAGTAGAACCGAGGTCCAGTGTGGTGTACGATGGCATTTGCACTTAAAAGAACCCTCTCTGCTATGCAAGGGGTAGATGAGGTCAAATTCAAAGGTGGAGGAGCTCGGTGGAGTGCCCCAACGAACAGTAAACCGACGATAAATAAGCGTAGGGGTTGCAGCTTAGGTCAGCAACCGGCTGCGGAATAATACCGTCCAGTAGATCATCCTTGTCAGAGGCGGCTCATGAGGCAGGCAAACGTAGGCGGCTGCCTAGGGCGGCAAATTTCATATGGGGGACGGCCAAATTACAGAGGTACTTCGTTGTCATGCAGTCTGTCGGTCATTTTAAATGCTCATAGTTCAGGGGTTCCCAAACTTCTGATTGGTGGGGCCTTTTCGAAATGTTGGCTTTTTCGAAGCTCCTTGTTGCAGAGCATTAGCAATGCATTGGCACAAATGCCAAGGGCGTGAGGGGACGCTCGGACAGTTTAGAACTGCATTAAATTTAATGGGGGCGGCGATGGACCCACTTGCCTAGGGCGCCTGAAACTCACGAGCCGGACCTGACCTTTGTATCCATTCAGATGGATAAGGTGGGTCCCGGATCCTGCCGTAGGCGGAAAAAGGACTAGGAGGTGTAATTGTTTAGTGAGCTGATGAGTTTGATTTTCTTTTAAGCCTTTCTTTTTTTACACCTTTGGATTTTGATGATTAGTTGACCCCCTTAACCCCACGCTACAGCAGCGTCAGCAGTAGCAACGACCCAGGGAAAGAGTGAGATGGAGGGCGATCGGTTTTTTTAGGGGTAATTGCTATTTACTTTCTCGTACTACTGTTGTTGGTGTTGTGGGCCATTTGGTGGGTCATACTTTTTTTTTTGGGGAGGGTAATACTTTCCATTATTTCTAAATGAGATTGCTGATAAAAAGCGGTCGTTAAATTTCCCTCGTATGTGATTTGGTTGGAGGGGGGGGGGGCGAAGGAGAAGGGGGATTGTCATGAAATGGTGTCATTGATAAAATACTGACATTTTTATATCAACGGGCAAAAGATGACAGAGAAAGAGAGCATTTGGTTGTAATATTATCCCATGTCCCTAGTGTCCTGTCCTCAGCGTCCCCTTTTAACTCTAAAATGGCCATCTATTCCATTTTTCCCCATCCCAGTCATTGCAACAAATATAACATTTTCCACTCTCTTTCCCGTTAGGTGTCTTACAATCTGATTTATAGTCCCAGCTTCCATTTTGGAACCTGGCATCATCATCACAACTCTATTATTACACCCCGTCCCGTGGTCCCCCCCCCAACACTGTGATGTTATCTTTCGCCAAAAATGTGTTAGCCTTCTATGATATAGTTCGCTGGTTAACGTAGTACTTGCTTTCGGATGGAATTACTGGATACAGGATCGATCTTAGGCGAGAGATGGATTCCTTGTTTCGTTGGTGTTTTAGGGCCCTTCAACTACAGTGGTCATTAGTAGAATGGGCTCTTTTTACGTGCAAGTGACATCGTATACACCGTACGTGGCCACGGCTTTGCTTCCCATCCGACGGAAGGCGCACTGAGGTCCTCTTTCTCTGTCTTTCCCGGTATTGAAGCCAGATCACCTCGATCCAGTATCGAGCCTATAACCACTAGCGCAGTAGTCGAGTACATAGCTGAACATGCCATCGATTGTTTGTTTGATTGTTGGTGTTTTAGGGCCCTTCAGCTACAAGGTCATTAGAGCCCCGTCCACTGTGTAGTACACTAATGCGACGATTTTTGGATACTAGCGGTACCCAGTTTTCCAAAGCGGCCACCCATGTCAGTAGGCCTACTAACTGGGGTTGCGTTGCTTAACTTCAGTGATCAGACGAGAACTGGTGTGTCCAACGCAACTTGCCGCTCCCTAACATGCCATCGAGGCAGGCACTCCGAAACCAGCAAATAGACAAGCAGGCACTGTAAGGCCTACACTGTAATGCCAGCACTCTTAGGCCGTAAATCTATGGCCAGTAGGCACTCTTTGGCCGGCAATGTAATGCTGGCCCTCTATGGACAGCACCTATGGTTGGCAGTCTTAAGTTGAAACACTTAGGTTGGCACTCCATGCCCGGCTGTCTATGGCCGGCACTCTATAACAGGCGCACTATGGCTGGCAGGCATCCAGGCACTCTATGCCCGGCTGTCTATGGCCGGCACTCTATAACAGGCGCACTATGACTGGCAGGCATCCAGGCACTCTATGCCCGACATTCTCAGGCCGACAGGCAGGCACTCCAGGAAAAGCAGGTAGGCAGGAAGGTAACTTAATGCCGGCACTCTGTGGTCGTCACGCCAGGGCAGGCAGGCACTCTAAGACCGGCGCTCTTTAGCCGGCATTTTCAGGCCAGTACTGTAAACCCGGCGCTCTTCGGCCAAACCTCCAAAAGCCCTTCCCCCTAGCTTGTTTTGCAGCAGATAACTCCTCCATTTCGGATTGGAAGTCATAGTCTCATGAGTCTCCTGCCGGGTATCAGGTCACGCAATTAAAGAAACCCTTCCTACATGGTGTAGATTGGTACAACATTTTCCAGTGTAGGAGTTCGCTACCCTGGCGTCGCGTCAGTCGATAACGAAGTTACTCCAGCCCGATATCCCCCCTCTTCCGTCAAGGAAAAAGAATGCGGAAATTAAAATGAGAAAAAGGTTTTAACATTAGGTCGGCAGGAGTGGACTGTTTAAGATTCCGCCCAATTCCAACTGTAGAAATGGGTGCTGGACCCGTCCCGCTGCGGATAAAGGGTTAGAAATAGTGATCAGGGCCGGCCTTCTTTATAAAGGGGTCCGGGTGCAAACATCCTATTGAAGCCCTAACATATTTTTCCATGGCAAGGTTGTTAGGTTATGTTGCGTTGGCAGGGTCGAATGAGGGACGTTGCCCCTACAATGACATAATAAATTTTTAATATTAACAATGATCTGGGCCCTGATGGGTACTGATGATGGGCCCCCCTCAATCATGGGGCCCGGGTGCAATGCACCCGCTGCAACCCCTGGATGGCCGACTCTGATAGTGATTGCTGACTTTGTTCACCATTAAAAAAAAGGATAGCGAGAGAGGGGACGATCATAAAATCGAGTCAGTCAACCGCTTTATTTTCTATTGGATATTCCAGTCATACTCTTTCGGTATCCTTTCGGCTATTTTCATCCTCTACACCTCCATAACTCTTTTTTTCTTTCTTATTTCTTTGTACTCTCTCCCTCTCTCTCTCTCCCCTCAATTTCGTCCCCCTCTTTCTCACAGATATCAATAAATTTTCTGTCAGTCTGTCACTGTCCTCTCTCCCCACGGCAACATCTTTTTCACTTTTCACATCCCCATGACATTCATTTCATATTGAATGCACCCGATGATATAACTAGCGATATGCAAATACATAACCAAAATTGACAGGTGACTTTATTTCGCTCTAACGGAAGTGAAAAGTTTGAAAAAAACGGAAGGGAGAGGGGGAGGGGGGGTAAGGTCGTGGGGAATTTCAATTTTTCATCGTCGACTAAACAATCATAATAACATTGGTTGACATTTGAGAATCCAAATACTAATTATAAAACATAAGCTGAATATGTTTGCTGAAAGAGAAGAGGAGGAAGTAGAGAGAAGTAGCGTGGCAGGGTTCAAATCCAGATAATATTTCAAAGACAGAAAACATATGGAAAGATAAAAGCAACTCCTAACCCCTTTACCGTCTATGGCAGGGTCGGATACCAATCTTGTCCCCCTGAATGGACACTTGGGGAAGGATATTTTCCCGCAGCCGGTTGTCGACCAAAGTTGCAACCGCTATGCTTATTTATCGTCGGCCTGTTGTTGATTGGGGCACTCCACCTGGGAATGTTGCCTCATCTACCCGTTGCGTGCGTAGTAGCGAGGGTGCTTTTACGTCATCGTACATCACAAGGGATCTCGGTTTTACTTCTCATCCGAAAAAAAGGCGCACTCGGGGCCTCTCTTTCTCTCTGTTTCCCTTGTTGTTTGTTTGGTTGTGTTTTAGGGCCCTTCAACTACAAGGTCATTTAGAGCCCCGTCCATAGTGTCGTTCTTATGCAGAGACTGCACAAACACTACACTAATGTGACGATTTTTGGATACTAGCGGTACACAGTTTTCTCAAGCGGCCACCCATGTCAATATTAACTGGGGTTGCGTTGCTTAACTTCTGTAATCAGACGAGAACTGGTGAGTCTAACGCAATTTGCCGCTCCCCTCTCCTTCCCGAAACAAGGCAACCCACCTCGGTCTAGTATCGATCCTAAAACTACTGACATAGTTACCGAACGCGCTACCTACTTCGCCACTGAGGCAGGTCGGTAGTGGGATACGTGGTGTTTTGTCCCAGTGGCGTACCTTGGATATTTAGCGCCCCCCCCCGAATGTTGGCTTACTCACGGAGGCTTTTGTTGACCTTTTTATTAGCAAATTCACTAAGGCCCGACCCAATAATTTGTTCGCCGTCCTCTGTGTAGATGTGAGGAAGCTGCGGCGCGTAAGGTTGTGTCCGGGGACGGTCTGTCCCCCTTGCCTCCTAGCTACGCCTCTGTTACGTCCGTTTGTGTACGTCTAGTGCCAAATGCCCCATCTACGAACTCTGAGCGCCTGAATCGGGTACTATTTAGCTAACCGCCTACGAATGGAGGCAACCCCTTAAAGGGGCTAAAAATGAATGTAATTCCTCTATAGCAAAGCAACTACTAACCTTTTCCGCCTGTAGCAAGGTCGGGTACTCATGTTTGCAATTCTGAGACACACGGGCGATAGTTGGACTGTATTTTTCACGCAGCCGGGTAGTACCCACCTAAGCTGCAACCCCTATGTTTATTTATCGTAGGCCTCTGGAACATGTTTTCTCCACACCGACGCGTCGTCAGGTGGGGCGAGCTACACATTGCATGTAGAAAAGGCTTTTTTCCGTGTAGTGGTGCCATTGGGCACACCTTCTTCACACTGAGGGTACCGGCTTTACTTCCCATCTGACGGAAGGCGCACTAAGGGCACCTTCTCTCGTCCGGTAAACGAGCCACCAAACCAGCCTGATTTGGAAACACTGACCCCCAGCACGATAAAGTAGTAGAAGTTCAGTTGGCAGAAGGGGGGCGCGGCGAATTGCGGTGGACACACCAGTTCTCGTCTGATCATTGAAGTTAAGCGGCGCAACCCCAGCTAGTACTGACATGGGTGGTCGCTTAGGACAACTGGGTACTGCTAATGCCCAAAAAACCTTGCGCATAAGTGTAGTGTCTGTGCAGTCTCTGCATAAGAACTATGCTGTGGACGGGGCTCTAATGACCTTGTTGTTGAAGGGTCCTAAAACACCAACAAACAAACAAGGGAGGGAGGGTTGAGTGAGGAAAGGGGTGAAAGACAAGATAAAGTCATTATTGGGGGGGGGGGGAATTCGGTAAGATATATCTATTCACAGAGGCGTATCTGTAGGGTTCCATGGCCCTAATATGAAGATAACTTGCAGCAGTAGAGAGGGGAGGGGGTAGTATACTGTTATGGGACAGTAGTAGGGGTTGTGGGGAGGCGGTCAAAGATGTGATTTGTCGTTTTCCTTCTGTCCTCTGTCATGGTCTTCGTTTCTTTTTTTTTCACCAGAGAACCATTGAAGACATATAATGAGATATGAAGAAGGACGGTTGAGTTGGGGAAGGGGAGATGAGTGAAAAAAAAATAGGTATGAGGGAGGGCGAGAGAGAGGGAAAGCGAGGGAGTAACTGTAAGCGAGAGATAGAGAAGGGGTAATTATCTGTTTGATTCTGGCAATAGAGTCCTCCCTTGTGCCGTTTAATAGGGTTTTATAGACAGCTTCTGTAATCTCGCCATCAGCAAATTGATTAAATCCTGAATACAACACTCGGGATAGTGATTGGTATTGGATTGAAATTATATACTGAATCGTTGGAGTAAAAGCTAGTGATGTAGAGGGGGGAGGGCCGCTGCAGGAATAAAGGAGAGGGAGAGAGAGTGAACGGGTTAAAAGAGACTCCTCTCTCTGTCTCCGTCCCACCCAAGACATCTAGGCAATCGGTAAAGGTGGAGAAAAAAGGTTTTGACTCAACATGATGACTTGAACACGGGGGGGACCAATAATGCGTTTCAGAAATCTTAAGGAAAGGGTTGAAGAAGGAATCAAGAAGTAGAAGGCTTAGGGGAAGAGTTATAAAGATAGAGAGAGAGAGAGAGAGAGAGAGAGAGAGAGGGGAGAGGGGGGCTGCCAAATAAGAGTTGATCAAGCTGTAATCATCATTCTTAATATCATCGCTACATATCTTTTTCTTCCAGAAGTTGTTTAATAAGTTCCTACCTGCCTCGGTGTCGCAATAGAGAGCGACGAATTGTTTTAGACACACCAGTTCTCGTCTGATCACTGAAGTTAAGCAGCGCAACCCCAGCTAGTACCGACATGGGTGGCCGCTTTGGAAAACTGGGTACTGCTAATACCCAAAAAATCGTCGCTTTAGTGTAGTGTTTGTGCAGTCTCTGCATAAGAACTATGCTGTGGACGGGGCTTTAATGACCTTGTAGTTGAAGGGCCCTAAAACACCAACAAATAACAATCAGCGGCGCAATAGGTAGCATGCTCGATTTACTGCGCCAATGGTTTCAGGTTCGATACTGGGTCGAGGTGGCTTGGCTTCTTTACCGGGTGAGACACAGTGAGAGGCCCCGACTGCGCCTTCTTTCAGAGGAGAAGTAAAACCGAGGTCCCGTGTGGTTCTACGTAAAGTCAGTACGTAAGATGAGGCAAAATTCCCGGATGTAGGAGGTCACCCTCACTCCCTCCTGGAGTCTGGTGGAGGTGGAGTGCTCCAACGAACACTATATCGACAATAAATGAGCATAGTGGTTGCAGCTTTGGTCGGCAGCCGACTGCGGAAAAACGCCGTCCAATATACGGTATCATCCTTGTGTCCATTCCGAGGGATAGGATGGGTACCCAACTCTGCCATAGGCGGGGCAAGGGTTAAGATTTGTTTGCCATACCCTTATTTTACTCTTCGGGTAGATGGGGCAAAATCCAAGGTGTAGGTGCTCGCCCCCTTTCGGCAAAAACATTCCGTTAGATTACTCTTGCGTCCATTTAGAAAGACTAGATGGGTAGCCGACCCTGCCATAGGCGGAAAAAGGGGTTAGGAGTTGGTTACATTGTTTAATAAGGTCCAGGTTTCTTAGTTTCAAGATTATGTTATTATTAAGAAACAATGGCACAGAGATAAGATGATAGCATCAGTAGCATAGCAACGCCAGTATTTGACTGCCGCCATTCGATATCGGCTGAATCGATCGATTTAATCGATTTTCGATATGATGGAGATGGGTTGTAGAAGAAGAGGAAGAGAGAGAGACACTTTTACTTGACTTACGGATTCATTTACATGCTTTTAAATTTCTTTAAAAATATAATAGATATTAATATAAGTCATATCAAGTTTACTGTCTAGACTTAGGAGAATAGATAATTTTTTACCTTACTTCCTCGCTCTTTCGCCATATTGTTTTTTTCTTTCTTGTCTTTGAAAATTTTTCACATTATAATAAAAAATATCATTAAACAATTTCGACAAGGAAGAAGAGAAAAAGGGTGGCGAATGGGAAACAGAGACAGAGATGAAGATGCGCTTTGTTTTTCTTATTTTTCATGTATTTTGTTTCGCAGCTTATATCAATATTACTAACTAAGACAAATATTGAGGTTAAAAGGAAAAGAAAAGCATCTTTAAAGAAAAAGAAAGAAATAAACATTCTCAAGTTTGTTCTCCTAAGAATAGACATTATAACTATCCTCCCTTGCCCCGTCCCTCTCACAACCCTATAACGTGCTCCAGTGATTCGTCACAATTCAACATACAATCTTGACGTTTTCCGTTAATTTAAAATGAAGAAATAGATCGAGTTATTTCTTCCGGTAAAGGACATCACCTCACTCCCTTTCCTATCCCATCGGACTTCCTTTTGTCTCCCTCCCCCTCTCTCTCTCCATCTCCTCTCTTTCCTCTCCTTTCTATCTCTCCTCTCTCTTCCCCTCCGTTCTCAGTCTCTCTCTCCTCTATCTTCCTCATCTTCCTCTCTCTCTTCCTCTCCTTTCTCTGTCCTTCATTCTCTTCCTCTCCCTCTCTCCTCTCTCTTTCTCCTCTCTCCTTCTCTCCTCTCTTCCTCTCTCTTTCTCCCTCCCCTCTCTCCTCTCTCTCCCTTTCTCTCTCCTTCACTCTCTTCCTATCCTTCTCTCTCTTCCCCTCCTTTCTCTCTCCTTCTATCCCTCTTCTCCCCCCTCTCTCCTCTCTCTTTCTCCTTCTCTTCTCTCTTCCTCTTCTTTCTCTCTCTCCTCTCTCTCACTTCCTCTCCTTTCTCTCTCCTTCACTCTCGTCCTCTCTCCTTCTCTCTCTTCCCCTC
>JAAFCE010009126.1:3580736-3609392 GCA_013389805.1 Trigoniulus corallinus
TCTCTCTCTCTCTCTCTTCCTCTCTCTTTCTCCCTCCCCTCTCTTTTTCCTTCTCTTCTTCTCCTTCTGTCTCTTCCCCTCCTTTTTCTCTCTCCGTTTCCTCTCTTTCTCTCCCTCTTCCCCTCCCCCTCTCTCCTGTCCTCTCCATTTTTCTCTCTCCCCCCTCTCTCTCTCTCTTGCTCCCTCTCCTCTCTCTTGTCCTCTCCTTGCTTTCTCACTCTCCTCTCCTTTCTTCCTCTCCCCTCTCTTTTCCTCTCCTTTCTCTATCTCTCTCATACTCTAAGTTTAATATTAATGGCACACAATGATTTCGTCTAGTAAAGAACAAACTGTCAACAATAAAAGTCGGATTTAAAATGCGTATAAGATATAAAATAAACATAAACGTAATATTAGAAATGCCCCGCTTCCTCCTCCTCAAAACGTTAGCAAATGTTAGAAACAAAAACTTTTTTTCAAACAAAATAAAAATAGAACGCACGTCATCGCTATAATCGACCAATCCCAAACGGTAGAAATATGAAAAATTCTCATGTCGCAGACATTCAAACTTTAGAATCAATACGTCATATCCGATCGCAACGTCATCAATCAGGTGTATTACGAGCATTCGAATGTATTATAGAACCTCGTAAGAAACCACGTGACTGAGTGTGACGTCAGCGGTAGGAGGGCGGGGAAGGAAGCATCGTGGGAATTTTTCTCTCCCTGCCACTGCGTCAAAGTTTTTCTAACGAGACTTGTCCACTGACGTCACGTGTGGCTACATGCTTCCCATGAATTTTTGCAAGTATTAAAGATGTTGTATGCACCCGTCTCTGTTGCCCAGGGGTTAGCCTGCTGGTTCCAGACTCGACACCGGATCGAGGTAGGGTTGGCTTCTTTACCGGGCGAGAGAGAGACTTCTTTACCGAGTGCGCCATCCGTCGGATGGGAAGGAAAGCCGGTACACTACTGTGTAGTATACGATGTTATTTGCACGTCAAAGAACCCTCTCTACTATGCTACAGGTACAGTATATAGAAACTCCTAACCCTTTTCCCGCCTATAGCAGGGTTGGGTACCCATCTTGTCCATCTGAATGGACACAAGGGTGATATATTGGACAGTGTTTTTCTGCAGCCGATTATTTATTGCAACCTATGATTATTTATCGTAGGTCTGTCTGTTGTTCGTTTGAGAATTCCACCAACGCCAGGGGGGCGAGCTCCTGCACCTGAAAATTGTACCTCATCTACCCATTGCATAGTAGAGAGGGTTCTTTTACGTGCAAATGCCATCGTACACTGCACGGGACCTGTGCCTGCCTTCCTCTTCCGAAGGAAGGCACACTCGGGGCATCTCGCCTAGGCATCGAACCTATTTGTTGTTTGTTTGTTGGTGTTTTAGGGCCTTTCAACTACAAGGTCATTAGAGCCCCGTCCACGGCATAGTTCTTATGCAGGGACTGCACAGACACTACACTAATGCGACGATTTTTTGATACTAGCGGTACCCAGTTTTCCCAAGCGGCCACCCATGTCAGTACTAGCTGGGGTTGCGTTGCTTCACTTCAGTGATCAGACGAGATCTGGTGTGTCCAACGCACTAAGCCGCTCCCTGCTCTTTTTAAGTCCTAAAATGAAGGGGAAGGGAGAAAGTTAAGAGAGAGAGAGAGAGATGTTGACAACAGTGAATGTGCAGTTAACCGAACTTTGCGACTCGTCCACCTTCTATTTTATTTTCGATTTCTTTTTTCTGTAACAAGTCAGAGATACTCAACCCTGTCATAGGAAAACGAAAAAGGGGAGGGGGAAGTAATTTAAAGCGCTGTAGCCACTTGGTGCGTGCGAATTTTTTAAAAAATAGAATACCGAAAGAGAACGTTTGTAGAGAATCGAACTGTTTATATGGTGTGTGTGATTACATGTAGTAATTGTAGTCGGAAAAGGAGAGAGAAAAACGTAAAAACATTCAAATGATGATGTTAAATCAAGTAGAAATCAGAAAAAGGTATGATATTAAATAATCTTCAAATGTCAGTCAGTGAAATAGTATTACAAATGTCGAGTGTCTTTCGAAAAAAAAAAATAAATAAACACGAAAATTATATACTGAAAGTATATACAGTACATATAAATAAAATGCCTGAGTGGGTTTATATATTTTTGTTTTGCCCCTTCCCCAGTTCTGTCACCTTTTTGGCCCTCTCTCTGCACCACCAAGGTGTTTGTTCACCTTGTGGGATACCTAGTCCCTTCTCTACCTTTAACTTTCCATAGACTTCTATTACGAAATGAACGGAAATTTGAATATTACTGGAGCATGGGTGTCAAGTCGAACGTAGACTCCATCATTATTTCATTTAAATGTGAGATGCATACACTCGTGATACTGATAACATACTCAGGTGTACACTCCTTCCCCTCCCCCCCTCAACCTACACCTGTCAGTTTGAAAAATGTTGCACCCAGTAGTTTTGATGTCTATAAACTAACAAGAGTTATCTGCTGTATGAAACTTGAGAGATATTCCGTTGTGGGCGATAAGGACGAGCGAGAGAGAGAGAGATGAGGGGATGGATCGCTACCTACTTGACGAACAGGTAAAAATACTGTCGCTATTTTAGTTTCCAGGGTGGAAAATTGACTACTGTACTAAATATTTAAAAGCTCTAGAAATGCATAAATATGAATAATGACAGTGTCTCTTTTTCAGCCTCCCTATCTCTCTCGGTTAGATAGCAATCGATTAAGGTGAAAAGGGAGTTTACTTTTTCGGAAAGAGAGCTATCAGTCCCCCCTTACCCTACATCTTGAACCTAGTGTGGCCAAATCTAATAAAAGCGACTTTGTAAACAGCTTTTCAGTACTTGTAAGTTGGAGTCGGGATATTTAAATTCCTAAGAGCAATCATTTTTAATTTTTAACGAGATAAAGTTATTTGAAGGAGGTTTATTTCGTCCATCCTTGGAGTAATTATGTTGTCCACTTGAGTCATTTTTACCGATTTTTCTCCCCATACTCCCACTCTCTTTACGTTTTATAGGAGGGAGGGGCAGTTTGATACTCGCTTCATTGCATGATTTCTCAATCATTTCGTGGGTCAGCTAGTAAAGAAGCAAGGAAATGAGAAATTGTAAAAAGGAAGTGTCTTCAGGAGAGCCCTCTAGCGGAATGAGTGCGTTTTGTTTCTCTTCTTCTTCTAAAAGTAGTTGCTAGTTCTTTAGTTTTAGGAAAAGTAACTTACCTCTCTGATTTCAGCCTGTTTTTAATTCCCATTCTTTCTGTCTGCAGGCAGACATCACTTTCCATCAATTTTTGTATTCTATGTTGTTTTAAAATGGTTTTCATTCAAACTAAGCAAAACACAGCAACTCCTAACCCGTTTTCCCTCTATGGCAGGGTCGGGTACCCATCCTGTCCCTCTGAATGGACAGAGTTAGTTGGTCATAGTTTTTTCTGCAGCCGGTTGCCGGCCAAAGCTACACCCCTACGCTTATTTATCGCGCGGCCTAGTGTTCGTTGGGGAATGCTACCGACGCCAAGGGGTGAGCATCTACACCTGGAAATTTTGCCTCATCTACCTGTTGCATAGTAGAGAGGGTTCTTTTACGTGCAAGTGCCATCGTAAACCCACACGGGACCTCGGTTTTACTTCTCATCCG
The DNA here is from genome assembly GCA_013389805.1 of Trigoniulus corallinus. Taxonomy (NCBI): domain Eukaryota; kingdom Metazoa; phylum Arthropoda; class Diplopoda; order Spirobolida; family Trigoniulidae; genus Trigoniulus; species Trigoniulus corallinus. The sequence goes on from JAAFCE010009126.1 coordinate 3,584,383, forward strand.
AAAGACGGCACACTCGCGACCTCTCTCTCTCTCTCTCGCCCGTACGAAACCGACCCACCTCGGTCCAGTATCGAACCTAGAACTACTGACGCAGTTGCCGAGCATGCTAACCACTACGCCACCGCGGCGGGTTTTCATTCAAACTATTGGTCATTTAAATAAAATGCACTCTCCTATTGAGTTAGCTTTCAATTGGGAAGGACGTTGTGGCGTACGTTCTAGGAGCGAACTGGTGGGAAAAAAAGGTGCAAGAGGTGAAGTCCAAAACAATGGGGAGATAGACTCTGATGTCCCATAGAATCAATGGGGGATGTTTGAAGTGCAGACAGGCAAGCGGAGTCCTGTGTGATAGGAGGGTTCCAATCAAGTTGAAAGGAAAGTTTTACAAGGCAGTGGTTTCGGCCCGCTATGTTATATGGATCAGAGTGTTGGGGGGGGGGGCAGTGAGGAAGAGCCACGTCAATAGAATGCAGGTAGCCGAGATGCGAATGCTGCGGTACATGAGTGGGGTGTCGAGAGATGATAGAATTACGAATGAGTATGTTAGAGGTCGCCTGGGAGTGGGGTGGGGGACATCATTGAAAAAATGAGGGAGAATAGGTTGAAGCGGTATGGACACGTAATGAGAAGAGAAGAGGAGGACCTCGTTAGGTCCATTTACGGGAATGTAGGTGATCGGATGCAGCCGGGGCAGGGGAAGACCGAAGCAGATGTGGCAGCAGAATGTCCGTAAGGATATGGTAGTGTGTGGGGTGGACGGGGACCTGGTGGGAGATGGGCGGGAGTGGAGGGCTAGGACCCGCAGACCCGACTCTGCCGCAGTCAGGATAGGGGTATGATGATGATCATGATGAAGATGTACTATCCTATTGAGGAAGAGAAAGAAAAATGGTTTTCGCCATTTAAAACAAAGAAAGGAAAGTTCTCGAAGGATGTTACGCAAGCACGCGAGCACGCAAGCACGCGCTTCTCTGATCTCGTGCACTTGGTTCGAAATGTTAGCAGCCATGTCGTAAACAGGGTAATGCCATCTTACAGCGAGATGATATCAAATGTGGAAATCGCCGAATTCTTAAGTGCATCAACAAAAAATCAAGCGGACAATTTTAAAAGGAAGAGAGAGGGTCAGTAATGTCCAGCGGCATAACACTAAAAATAAGGTAGCTGTTAATATTTTATCTCATCAGAGTTACCTTCTTCGATACTTTGGAGTTCTCTTCGAAATGGAATTTTTTTTTCGAACGCGTAAGGTGATGACGTATCATGCCGCGAGAACTGTAACCTGGCGACGTAGAACACATACTTCTAGTTTAAAGTTCCATTCGGGGTTTTATTTTCTTGTTCAGTTTGGTCCTCTTGCATTTTTTTTTAAAGAAAATAAATTTCTTTTTTTTTAAAAAAAAAAAGATAATAAGATAGCGCCAGTAATATCTTAGGTCTTTAGTATGAGTTGTGTTTCTATATGGGAAGAAATTTTGGGAAGATATGGAAATTTGGAATGAAAATGACGATGTGATGATGGAGGAGGATGGCAAGACGACGATGACGAGTGGCATTTCTTCAAAAATCCAAACGTCTTCCTCTTTCTCTCTCTCTCTCATTCAGTTGTGACATTCAACCGATCAATATATAAGTGTTTCACGGCGTAACATTTAATGTCAGAAAACTGTAGTTTATAGGCGCGTCGTGTAGAGGCCATGCGTCGTACAAGCAACCACTACCACCACTAGCATCTTATAGACAGGACATAAATCTGACAGTCGGAAATTACAACTTATATAAGTGTCATTTTGAACTTAATGCAGGAAGTCTTTATCAACGCGGTGGCAAACACAACACAAACAAAGATGGGATGGATATATATGTTGTCGTCATCATCATCACCACCACCACCAATTTTCTCTCCTCCTTCTCTTCCTCCTTCCCCTCACCCCTTCCTCTCTCCTGCACACACAAGCACATACATACGTGGAGGAGCATCTCTCTCTCTCTCTCTCTCTCTCTCTCTCTCTCTCTCTCCATTTTCTCCTCTTCTGCCTTCAAAGGATAATCAAACTACCGAATTATTATAATATGTTACAGAATTAAGGGATGTAAAAGAGGAATAAGGGAAAAATGTCGTAGGCGTCCCCCTCTTTCCTCGCTCCTCGTCGGTCGTAGCATCTGCTTCTTAAAGGTTTGCCCTTCTTATGGTATTTTTTTGTCTTGCTCTTGTTTTTTTTCCCTTCACTTTATCCTATAGGATTTAAGTAACGGAATGAAAGACTTAATCTAAATGCCTCATAAATTAAAACTCAGAAACGACAATTAAAATGTATGTATCTTGCAGTCCTCTCCTAGTTTTCTAACATAAATGATATGTTTTTGGAGGAGGTTGAAAAATAGGAGGAGGAGTTGTAGTCGTCGTCGTTCGTGGTTTCGGAAATGACGACACGAGAGGACGATGAGGATGATGATCTAAAAGTTGAGTGAGGAAGAAGGGGGTATGTGCCACACACACACGTATGCAACATAGAAGTTGATTGGAATGTTAAGAATGTAGGCGTTTGTTTAATATATATATATATATATATGTACGGACGGATGCTGCCACTGTGTTGCGTGATTTGTAGTTTTTATTCCCCCCCTCCTCCGTCCCTCATCCTCCTCATGCAATGTTTGGGTTCAACTCTCGAGCTTGGTTCATAAAGGAATAATGATGTGTAAGTCGAAATACCCGCCTCGGTGGTGCAGTGGGTCGCGTGCTCGATAACTGCGTCATAGGTTCTAGGTTCGATACTGGTGGGTTGGCTTCTTTTGGGCGAGAGAGAGAGATGCCCCGAGTGCATCTTCCTTCGGATGAGAAGTAAAACCGCGGTCCCGTGTGATGTACGATGGAATTTTCACGTAAAACAATCATCTCTCTGTTATGCAACGGGATAGATGAGGCAAAATTCGCAGGTGTAGGATCTCGGTGGATTGTTGTTGTTGTTTGTTGGTGTTTTAGGGCCCTTCAACTACAAGGTCATTAAAGCCCCGTCCACTGCATAGTTCTTATGCAGAGACTGCACAGGCACTACACTAATGCGACGATTTTTGGGTATTAGCAGTACCCAGTTTTCCCAAGCGGCCACCCATGTCAGTACTAACTGGGGTTGCGCGGCTTAACTTCAGTGATCAGACGAGAACTGGTGTGTCCAACGCAATGAGCCGCTCCCGTGTCCATCCAGAGGGATAAAGATGGGCACCCGACCCTTGCCATAGGCGAGAAACGTGTTAGTAGTTATTTTTTAGAATGTAGTGTGGGGCATGATGAGATTGTGACGTAACCACTTTGTGCGTCAGAACCTTTAAAAAAAAAGTAGGATGCTAAAATAGGATGTTTGCTAAATGGAACGGATGTTAGCCACTAGGTTCAGGACGGTCGGTTTTGTGTTGTTGCTGCCCCTTGAGTATGGCAATCACACAATTCACGGAGGGAAAAAGTTTTGCAGTGAAAACAAAAAAAAAATGGTTGCGGCGATGTTAATTTATTTATGATATAATTCATTGTAAATACAACTACAGATATTTTCACGTTGTTATTTTTTTTTCAAAAAAGGAACCAAAATGGTCGCCTAGTTTATTTGCATATATATAAAAACACATGCATATATAAATTTCTTGCAAGCACAGTGCTGCTTAATATTTAATATGAATGTGTTGGGTTATTTTTTTCGTGTCGCCATTATCAATTTGTTTAGCACCATATCTTACGATTTTTGACGTAGGCAAACTAACGCTGTTAATATAATTTATGAATGTGCTTCCTCTCTAAATTTTATTGTGAAATATTATACAGGGTGTATATGCTGATATTAGAATGATTTATTATTAATAATATAATAAAAACTATTTTTAATAGTCCCTCTTCTTTTTTCTTTCTTGCAACCCTCTTCTCAGCTACATCCGACATTAGTCAGTGGTTCGCCTTCTTCCCGACCGATGTGGTGAAGGAGCTTATTTCTTAAGTGGGATAACAGGGTTTGCATGCATGCATTTTGCTTTTAAGATTTTCTCCCCCTCCCTCTCTCTCTCTCTCTCTCTCTCTCTCCCGTAGAAGTCTTAAGACTCTCTTTCTCTAACCCTGATCTATCATTTCTTCTTAGATTCTTTCCAAAATAAATTCAATCATAGTTTAAATTTCTTGCGTATTTTATTCAACCGTTTATTTCTTGAGCTTTCTAAACACCACCTTCCGAAGAGAAACGAAAGCTGGGTTTTTTATTTGAAAAATGATGAAATGTCCATTATCCTCTTGTTGCAGAAAAGTGATTTTTTTTTCTTAATGTCCCTAGATTCTGCCGTGGTGGCACAGTGGGTAGCGCCCTCGGTAACTGTGTCAGTGGTTCTAGGCGCGATACTGGATAGAAGTGGGTTGTTCTTTCGGGTGAGACAGAGAGAGGGAGAGAGAGAAAGTGGACTCATTGGCACGTAAAAGAACCCTCTCTACTAGGCATGAGGCTAGATGATGTAAAATTCCCAGGTATAGGAGCTCAGTGGAGTGCCCCAACCAGCAGGAGACCGACGATCAATAAGCATAAGGGTTACAGGTTTGGTCGGTAACTGGCTGCGGATAAACAGTGTTCAATAGATCATCCTTGTGTCCATTAAGAGAGACAAGAGGACAAGATGGGTACTTGAACCTGCCATTGGCGGGAAAAGGGTTGAGAGTTGCTTAGAGAAGTGCCCGGGCTGACTTAGGAGTTGAGTCTACTGTATAAGCCAAGAGGGTGTAGGTTCAATCCTGTTCGAGAATAATGACTTCTTTTTTTTTATTACTGGGCGAGAGGTCCATTTCCTGCCTCGGTGGCGCAGTGGGTAGCGTGCTCGGTAACTGCGTCAGTGGTTCTAGGTTCGATACTGAACCGAGATGGGGTTGCTTCCTTCGGGTCAGGGAGAGAGGCCCCGAATGCGCCTTCCTTCAGATAAGAATTGAAACCGAGGTTTCCGTGTAGTGTACGATGGCATTTGCACAACGAGTAGATGAGGTAAAATTTCCAGGTGTAGGTAGGAGGTTTTATCCGAGGTCCTCGTGAGGTGGACGATGGCATTTGCACGTCAACGAGTTGATGAGGAAAAATTCCCAGGTGCAGGAGATTGCCCTGACTCCTCCTGGCGTCTGGTGGAGGCGGAGTGCCCCAATTAACAATAGACCAACTATCAATAAGCATAGGGGTTGCAGCTTTGGTCGGTAACTGACTTGCGGAAATGTGTCCAATATATAACCTTTGTGTCCATTCAGAGGAACAAGATGGGCACGCGACCCAGCCATAGGCGGGAAAAGGGGTTAGGAGTTGCTTTCTTAATGTCCATATAAGGCTTTTTTTATGAACGACCCTCTAGTCTTTAGCTTTTCTGCTTTTTCATGGTTTTCTCTGTCTCTCGTAAACGTGCTTTGAATTATTACAACTCCAGGAAGTTTCACCTTCTTTGTCCTCCTTCCTTCTCTCTATCCCTCGCCCCCACCCAATTCCGTCAGCTAAATTTTAGCTGGCGAGATCTTTTCTTCGAAAAAAAGGAAAAAAGGAAAGAAAAAAAAAAAGGTAATATTAAATTATACCTACAAAAGACATCTAAAGCCTCTTAAATCCTTTTCATGAATCCAAGCTCCAAATTTAGAGTGATGTTTAATGTTCAGATAGTTAAAGAGATACCGAATCTTGAAAGTAAGATCAAGTTTGGTATTTTTTTTATTGTAAATTTCGATGTTTTTTTTAAACATTTTTAAAAAAAAATTGCGTCTTCTTCTTCCTCCTCCTTCTCACATCCTTCTCACTCTGTGTGTCTCTCTGAATTATTTTGTGATATAATTTATGAACAGAAATGACAGTGCAGTTCTGTTATTGAATAGAAATTATAAACTAAAAATAAACCTCTCGATGCTTTAATCTGTTCCAAACGCAATTAAGCAATGAATCATCATATAGTTTTTGGAGATTTGTCATATCTTCCCCCCTGTCTCTCTCGCTCTCCCTTATTTTTTTTAAGGTGCTGCTACTGCTGTATTTGTTCACTCCTTCTCTTTCTCTGTGTGTACATCTCTTATTTAATAAGGAAATCGATTATATAAGATTCGGCAAACAGAAATAGTGGGAAGAATGACAAAAGGAGTTGATTGTGAGGTGCCAGAAGGATGCTTTGGAGGCAAGTTAAGAGGTACAAATGCGTGAAGCAAAGAGAGAAAAAGTAAAGTGGTAGAGATGAACTGGATAAGAGTGGTGGTGGTGGGGGAGGGGGAATACAGGGTCGTACATAGTAAGGGTTAATAGATCTGCCGATGACGAGGAGGAAGAGAAAGGGGGCCCTAGAGAGTCGTGAAGCTAAGTTCAAGAAGGAGGTTGTTGGACGGAAATGTACTGTAAAATGAAAGGTCCGGGCTCCTTAAATTTCATTTGTTAGACGGTACTGCCTTATTGCGTTGGACACTAGTTCTCGTTTGATCACTAAATTTAGGTATGCGCAACCCCCCAACTAGTACTACTTGGGCGGCTAAGTTGCGTTGGGTCCCCAACTTGTGCGGCTAAGCTGCGTTGGACACATCAGTTCTCGTGAGATCACTGAAGTTAAGCAACGCAACCCAACACGGGTGGTTGGTAGTGAACGTTGGGTGCTGCAAATTTCCCCTCTCCTACATCCCTTATACCTACCTCCTCCTCACCCGCGAGCAGCCTCCTAAGGGTTCGGCCTGTTATGGCTGCTTGGCTTACTCCCCAACCCGTTAGCATAACATAGAAATGCTGCTGATCGAGCATCACCATCAGTGACCGCTTGGGAACACTGGGTACTGCTAATACCCAAAGATCGGTTTAACGGCGTAGTGTCTGTGCAGGCTCTACGTAAGAACTCTCGCAGTGGACGGGGCTCTAATGACCATTGTGGTTGAAGTTTCCCTATATTACCAATAAAAAAGAACCTTGGGATCGATCTCTTGACCCTCAGCCTTATTTTCTAGTGACGAGGGAGGTTCTCACTGGCCTTGTGTTCCGAGTGGGACGTCCTCTTCTACCCTTAGAAAAATGTACGTGTAAATCGCGTTTCCCTCTCCCCCTCCACTGGCACTCGTAAGATCACCTTCAGCAGTAGAGGATGAAGGGTTAACGAGGTGCAAGAGCTTATGGACTGGAAGTTCAATCCTGTGCAAGTGAGTGGTCTCTCTGTAGAGTAATAAGGAGAGGGAAAAGTTCACAGGAGGTGCTGTTGGACGGAAAATCGTCCCGGATAGGAAGTCGACGAAGTCCTCTCTCTACCTTCTCCTCCCTCATGTTGAGGTGTGAACGATGGCATTACCAAACTGAAAGGGAGCGGTGAATTGCGTTGGGCACACCAGTTCTCGTCCGAACACTGAAGTTAAGCAACGCAACCCCAGCTTGTAATGACATCGGTGGCCGCTTGGGAAAGCTGGGAAAATCGTCGCATTAGTGTAGTGTCTGTGCAGTCTCTGCATGCGAACTATGCCATGGACGGGGCTCTAATGGCCTTGTAGTTGAAGGGCTCTAAAACACCAAGAAACGAATAAACAACAACCAAACTGAAGGAAGTCTATCTATAGAAAGAAAAATTGGAAGAAATTCTTCAGGGTGCAGTTGTGTAGTTGCTCGTCTTTCCTACCGTTCCAGACTTGTCCGGAAATAGTTATTCAGGGTCTGAAAACCCCGAGTGTGCCTTCGGATGAAAAGTAAAACGGAGGTCCCGTGCGGTGTACGATGGCATTTGCACGTAAAAGAACCCTGTCTACTATGCAAGGGATAGATGAGGTCGAATTCCGAGGTGTAGGAGCTCGGTGGAGGGCCCTAATGAACAGTAGGCCGACGATCAATAAGCGGAGGGATTGCAGCTTTTATCGGCAGCCGGATGCTGGAAAACACCGTCCAGTATATCATCCTTGTGTCCATTTAGAGGGACATGATGGATACCCGCCCCTGCCATAGGTGGGAAATGGGTTATAGGATGTTTTGTTCTGAAAGGGGTGACTTAAAGGCTAAAGGAGTAGTGGGTCTTTTGTCTTGGAAGTAAAATGTTGCATAATAAAACCGCAAACATCAAAGTGAACCGTTCCCAAAATTCATGCTCGCTCGCTCTCTCTCTCTCTCTCTCTCTGCCCTTACTTCACTTCACTTCCGTTCCCTATGGGGGTCAATGAACCGAGTGAATATATTTTTTTTCATCTACGAATATCGTTAAAAATATGTAAATCAATGCGTAAATAATGCGTGAATAGTTTAATCATGAAAGTAAGGTCAAGTTTTTATTGCATTACATATCTAAATTGAATCCTCGAAACGAAAATTTCCAATTCAATGAAGAGCAATAGGCGAGAGATGCAATGGCGAGTCAAGTGGTGTGGATACTTTGTGTGATCTACCCGCAATTCCATGTGTCACCCCCTCCACTCACTTTCTCTCTAATGCTACGTGAAAGCAGAGAATAGAGAAGGATATCGGATACGTTTGACCTTAAAGGGAATAGTCTAACATTGATTGTACACGTTTAATTCGACTACATAAGCAGCCGTTAACCAGATTCAAGGCGTAATCAATGATGCTGAGATTTGAACTCGCGGCGTTGACTTTTCTCCTCTCTCTCTCTCTCGCTGTCTCTCTCTGTCTCTGTCTGTCTCTCTGTCTGTTTCCCTACTGTCTGTCTCTCCCTGTCTGTCTCTCTCTGTCTGTCTCTCTCTGTCTGTCTCTCTCTGTCTGTCTCTCTCTCTCTCTGTCTGTCTCTCTCTGTGTGTCTCTGTCTGTCTCTCTCTGTGTGTCTCTGTCTGTCTCTCTCTGTGTGTCTCTGTCTGTCTCTCTCTGTGTGTCTCTGTCTGTCTCTCTCTGTGTCTCTGTCTGTCTCTCTCTGTGTGTCTCTGTCTGTCTGTCTCACTGTCTGTCTGTCTGTCTCTCTCTCTGTCTCTCTCTATCTCTTTCTCGGTACTTAGATTGAAAGAAGTCACGTGATGATAGTCTGACAAACCGAATTCAAAAATGATTGGTTGGTTCAAAATTGGACACGTGATATTCTTCAGAAGGAGTGGGTGGGAAGGGTCACGCGTTCGAAAAATGACGTCACCGCACGTGTTGTCAATTAGTCGCCACGTGTTTTATGCCCACGTGTTTTTATTTTCGGTATTTCATCTCTTTAAGTACTGAGTGAAACAAAAGACTACTGTCGCCTTAGTAATGAGTTGTTTCAACAGCATTGATTTTCTTTGTTGAAAGTTAATTTTTTTATAGCGTTTTCAGTGTGTGTAAGGACTCGCTGGGTGGGAGGAGTAGAAGGAAAGAAATGTTTGTGTACGTTTTTTTTTTTTGACTGTGTATTATTCACCCATCAGTTTTTCTTTGACATAGTTAACATCCTAAAAACTAAACTGAACAGTAATAGAATTAGCAGCAGCCGCCATCATCATTATCCTCATCATCATCAATTTGAGCCGTCGAGCAGTCAGTTTGATAATTTCAAATTACATTTTTTTTCTGGGGGTTGTAAAGCAAAAATGTGGTGGGTTCATCATCAATTGTATCAACAAGAAAAAAAAAGAGGTAGGAGGTTGGGTGGGGGACTATAGAGGGATTGGCGACAATGAAACACTGTTTTGATTAAAAAAACGACACCCCACATTTTTGAACATACAGAGATTGGAAAATGAGGACAGATTTGTAAAAAAAAAGAGCAAAAACAAGACAGTGAAAGACAAAGGATAGTGGTAGACGGTTGGGAGGGGTACAAAAGAAGGCTAAAGATGAATAAAAGAGTTAAGAAAAATTGGCTGTTGCACTCAGGCTAAAATGAAAAGTGTCACGTCGACGACTAATCCATTCAACACCTTTTCCATTACTGTCATGGTGCATTAGGGTCACTCGTCAGAATTTCCCCCTCCTTATTTAAATTTCCCCCTCCCCTATATTAACGTAAAGGTGACGATGGGGGTGATGTAATGCATTAGAGACCTCTGGGCTCCATTTTCCGTTAGGAGACACTGGCAGGTAGGGATTCCTATGTTGTGAAAGGAGAGGTTGGAATGATGGAGGTGTCACGTGGTCACTACGTCATCTTTCTTGGCTCTTCTTTTTTTCTTCTTCTTCTTCCACCCTCCCTCCTTCCGTCCTCTTAATACTTCAATAATATACCTTAGGCGTTTTTGATAGTTGAAGAAAACAAAAAGTGTTTTCAGTTGACATTTTATATTGAGTAGCAAATTCAAATTTTGGGATTATAATGAATGCGAATTTCCCCCCTTTTTTTTCTCTCCTTTTCCTTGTTGTCCCACACCCCGCCCCGCCCGAGGCCTGAAGAAGAGAGAATTGACGACACTGTTTCCTACTCTAAGAATCAGACCTGCTAAGAATATTTTTTTAATCTTAAAAATAAATGTTTGTTGTCCCTCCCGCGCTTCCCCTTACTTCCTCAGCCTCTTCCTATATTTATTTATTTTCGTTTGGATCCCGTCTTTGGCGACGACGACGACAACAACAACAGCACAGATTTTCTTAAAATTCAGGACAAGGGGATGGGGAATAAAATAAAGAAGAATCTGGAATGCACCTCAGAACTAAATCTTATTGTTATTCAATTTATTAAGAAAAGAAATATATAAACTCAATATTTCTTACATGAAAAGAAGCCTGGAGGCCTGTAAACACGTCTTACATTTTAACAATATGAAGTCATACATCTTTTTTTGACATTAAGGGGTGCTAAAGGAACGAGGAGAGATGGGGGTGAGAAGTACTAAAGGAGGGGTTAGGGGAGAGGGTTAAAGAAAGAGGCCTTATTAAGATCTTGGACATATTCCACTTACGGACCCTACCCCCCCCCTCTCCTTCCCTCTCTCTCTCTATTTGAAATGCAAAGGAGAGAGGTACTACGATGACCAAATTCGATGCTTTTTTTGGGACAACCAAAACATTTCTTTCCTTTTGTTACGTCAATCAAGTGCTAGACTCGAGTATATTTTTATGATAAGATCTAGTTCCACACCTTCATTTCCTTTTCCTTGTCGATGAAATGGGATTTATAGTATAAAATGTAATTTCACCAACCGGGTATTTTTTTTGCCTCTTACACAAACACCCACACACCTACCCACCCACATAATGGGGGGTCAGGTAGCTCCATAATAGCTAACGGTAGTCGTAGCAACAGTCCCATTTCTTCCGCATTATTCGGACAACCGGAAGTGTTATCAAAGTACTTCGGGTCATTCATCGAATGACGTTAAGCAACGCAACCCAAGCTAGTACTGACATGGGTAGTCTATTGGCAGGACTTAATCATGGGAAATTGAAAGAATCCAAAGGAGGGCAGCAAGAATTGTGCTCCACAGGTTTTCACGCAGGGAAAGTGTGTCTGAAATGATTAGGGAATTAGGGTGGGACACACTGAGCCAGAGGCGTTTATCCCACAGCATTGGTCTTTTCACGAGACTGTTGCTGATGGGGTGCAATGGACCTCTGGCTGGAAGTGTGTCCCTGGCTGGGTATAAGGGGAGAAAGGATCATTCATATAAGTTGAAGGAACTAAGGGCACAGACAGACTCATACTACTAGACTTTCTTGCCAAGGACCATTCGACAGTGGAATACCCTTGGGGAAAATAGAGTGGAGGGCTTACTGAAAGGGAAGGCCACCGTTGCAAGTTTTGCAGGGGGACACAACAACTATAGCTTAGGGTCTTAGACGTTTTCTGGGTTCTTATGTAGCAATGAGAGTTAGTCTCCCCACTGCCAAATTGGCCATAGAGCCTGCTTGCAGTGAACTAGAATTAGAATTGGGAAAACTCGGTATACTACTAAGGCCCAAAAATCGTCGCGTTAGTGTAGTGTCTGTGCAGTCTCTGCATTAGAACTACGCAGTGGACGGGGGCTCTAATGACCTTGTAGCTGAAGGGCCCTAAAACACCAAAGAAAGAAAGAAGGGCGGTGAAACCTTCAAAGGCTTCAAAGCCGACTAGAGGATTGTCATACAGTTCGTCCCCACTAGGATGAGGGAAGAAAAGCTTCCGACTCTTCATGTGGTTCTTTGCATAGCTCCACCTAAGGTATTACGAGCGGCGAGTTGCGTTGGACACACCAGTTCTCGTCTGATCACTGAAGTTAAGCAACGCAAGCTCAATTAGTACTGACATGGGTGGTCGCTCGGGAAAGCTGGGTGCTGCTAATACCCAATAATCATCGCATTAGCACAGTGTCTGTGCAGACTATGCACTAGAACTATGCAGTGGACGGGTCTCTAATGACCTTGTAGTTGATGGGACCTTAAACACCAACAAACCAAACCAACCAACCTAAGGTATTACAACAGTCATTGCACATATTGTTGTCCACGTTGATGCTTACTAATGTACCCCTTCACCCGGCCTTCAGAAGAAAAATTGGACGTTTTTGAAATATCTCCTGCACCATCGTCTCACCTTTGAAAGATCACGTAATATATATATTTGGTACAACAAACGCGTTCCTGGCAAAGGACGTTATAAATCAATTTTTAATATAAAGATAAATCTTGTTTCCCCCCCCTCCTCCTGCTGCATTTTTTATTTTTTTTTTGTAAACTGGGTAGGTAGTGGACAACGTGTGATGGTGGCTATCGCGGCATATTGTGAGTGGGAGACCACATAAAAATGGACTGAAATGGAAGTGGGTACAGAACATGAAAGTTATTTCTAGTGGTCATTTGCGGGGTCGGCCTGGACTCTTCCTCTTCTTCTTTTTCTTCACCCTTCTCTACTAAGAGTCTACTCTCTTTTTCTTTTCTGCTACCTATTGATATCGATTTTTTTTCTTAAATTTACGAGGGGAGTTGACCGAAGTGGTGGGGTGGGGGCGAAAGACAGAAAGTTATAAGTCCCACTTGGGTGAATAACCCAAAATGGCTTTTTGACTTTTGACAAGTTGTTGTAAAAATACGAATCAACATGGAAAACAAATTGATGATTAGTTGTTTGTGTGTGTGTGTGGCACATTTTTTTTATCCCCTCCCCCCTCCTCTCAACCACATACATACACAACCCTTCCCCGCATCCCACATTTCCCCCCCCCCCCCCACCCTCTCCTTTAATATTTGAAATATTTACAAATAAAATCCTCCTTAGCTGTGATCCTTGTTATTTATGGACGTCTTTCGTTGGTTTGCTCTGCTATAAATCCCGTTTTGCAGCCCGTCTACTACAGTTATTTTCTTGGCATTTTATAAGAATGAAAAACGCGAGAGGACAGGGTTAATTCCTGGTGGGAGTCCGCCGTGAGCAGGACACATATCATGTATGTCATTTAGCCACCAACTTTTTGGCAGAGAGGAGGAGAAAGAAATATTTTTTTATAACGATAATACCTACGTAGGGCCAGCCCTGCCTCGGTAGCGCAATAAGTAGCGTTCTCGATCTACTGCGCCAATGGTTCCAGGTTCGATACTGAATCCAGGTGGGTTGATTTGTTTACCGGGAGAGAGAGAGAGAGAAAAACACCCAAGTGCACTTTCCTTCAGATGAGATGTAAAGTGAGCGGCTTATTGCATTGGACACACCAGTTATCGTCTAATCACTGAAGTTAAGCAGCGCCACCCCCAGCTAGTACTAACGTGGGTAGCCACTTGGGGAAACTGGGTACCGCTAAGCGTAGTGTTTGTGCAGTCTCTGCATTAGAACTATGCTGTGGACGGGGCTCTAATGACCATGTAGTTGAAGGGCCCTAAAATAGCAACTCCTAACCCTTTTCCCGCCTATGGCATGGTCGAGTACCCGTCTTGTCCCTCTGAATGGGCCGGTTTCCGGCCAAAGCTGCACCCCTACACTTATTTATCGTCGGTCTAGTGTTCGTTGGGGAATGCTATCGACGTCAGGGGACGAGCTTCTACACCTGGAAATTTTGCCTCATCTACCCGTTGCATAGTAGAGAGGGTTCCTTTACATGCAAGTGCCATCGTACACCCACACGGGACCTCGGTTTTACTTCTCATCCGAAAGAAGGCACACTCGCAGCCTCTCTCTCTCTCTCTCGCCCGAAAGAAGCCGACCCACCTCGAGCCAGTATCGAACCTAGAACTACTGACACAGTTGCCGAGCTTGCTAACCACTACGCCACCGCGGCGGGTCTTGAAGGGCCTTAAAATACCAAAACAAAATGAGATGTAAAACCGAGGTCCCGTGTGGTGTACGATGGCATTTGCACGTAAAACAACCCTCTCATCGCTATAATGGGTAGATGAGGGAAAATTACCAGGTGGTGTAGGAGTTCGCCTCCTGACGTCGGTAATAAGCATAATGACGACGATAAATAAGCATAAGGGTTGCTGTACCTTTGGTCGGAAGTCGGCTGCGGAAAAACACCGTCCAATATATCATCCTTGTGTCCATTCAGAGGGATAAGATGGGTACCCGACTGTGCCATGGGCGGGAAAAGGGTTAGGAGTTGCTTTCTTTTTATATCTCTATAGGGAGCTATATAGTAAAAAAAAAAGTTATTATTTTTTAAATTCAATTATATGTTTTCTGCAAAGAAAAGCACAACAAAATCGACCTCCTTTTTTTAAAAAAAATTATACAATCCTTTCGTCAAATCGATTTCTTTAGTTGTTTTTCTTTTAGAACTGTACTATAAATATACGGAAGCTCTTACAAACTCTAGGGTGGTGGTGGTGCCCTAATGGGAAGAGACAAAATGAGAAAATAATGTAGAGTCATAATCATTTTGATTTCAAATCCTGTGGATTTGACTTCCTAACAACAGCAACAACAACAGCTCACTCAAGCATAACTAGAATTACCCTTCGTTCTAATAATAGTCTCCATATTAACTCGTAATGGGTACTTTGTACTCCAGTCTAATATACCACTGTTGACCTTAAATAATACCCATTTCTAGTAGGGGTGCTGCTGCTGCTGCATGGTGCAATTGTCTGTTCGTTTATTTTTTTATTCATTTTCAGATTTCGATTACATCACACCCACGTGTTCAGATTTTATAGTCATGGATGTTTCGTTGGTGAATTACGACCCTTCAACTGCAAAAGTCATTAGAGCCCCATCCACTAGTAGCTCAAAGCAACTCCTAACCCTTTTCCCACCTATGGCAGGGTCGGGTACTCATCTTGTCCCTCTGAATGGACACAAGGGCGATATATTGGTCATAGTTTTTTTCCGCAGCCGGTTGCCGGCCAAAGCTGCACCCCTACGCTTATTTATCGTCGGTCTAGTGTCCATTTGGGGAACGCTACCGACACCAGGGTGGCTAGCTCCTACATATGGAAATTTTGCCTCCTCTACCCGTTGCATAGTAGAGAGGGTTCTTTTACGTGCAAGTGTCATCGTACACCAACACGGTACCTCGGGTTTACTTCTCATCCGAAAGAAGGCACCCTCGCGGCTTCCCCCCTCTCTCTCTCTCTCTCGCCCGAAAGAGGCCAGCCCACCTCGATCCAGTATCGAACATAGAACCAATGACGTAGTTGCCGAGCGTGCTAACCACTACGCCACCGCAGCGGGTCAGTAGAGCTTCGTCCACTGCGTGCTTCTAACGCAGAGCCTGCACAGACACCATGCCGTTAAGACGGCGTTCTAGGTTTGGTACTGGACCGAGGTGGGTTAGCTTCTTTCGGGCGAGAGAGAGAGAGAGGCTCCGAGTGCGCCTTCTTTCGGATGAGAAGTAAAACCGAGGTCCTGTGTGTTGTACGATGGCATTTGCAAATGAAAGAGAACCCTCTGTACTATGCAACGGGTCGATGAGGCAAGATTCCTTGGTGTAGGAGCTCGGTGGAATGCCCCAAGAAACAGTAGACCGACGATAAAGAAGCATAGGGGTTGAAGCTTTGGTCGGCAACCGGCTGTGAAAAAAAAGTATCCTCGTGTCACCCTCGTGTCCGTTTAGAGGGGCAAGATGGGTACTCGACCCTGCCATAGGCGGGAAAAGGGTTAGGAGTTGCTTTGGAATGTTCTCAAGCTAGTACTAGCTGGGGTTGCGTCGCTTCACTTCAGTGATCAGACGAGAATTGGTGTGTCCAACGCAATACAGCCGCTCCCCGTAGTGATGGACGGAGCGCAGTTGAACACTTTAATTACAGTAATTGGATTTTCCACTCGGTGGAGGCAGGGTACTCGTTTAGATGTATACCCTATGGGACTTTTTCGACGATAATATCATATGCTATAATTTGAATGCTTAACGAGTCAACAATAAATTTTGAATTAAATTATTTAAAATGTTTAAAAATATAATTTTACGTATCCAGTTAATAGCATGCCGTTTTAAATAGTTATTACAGATTAAAAACTTAAATGATTGTTTGAAAGTTGCTTTAGAAAATGTATGTCAGCGATCGCACTGCTCCAATCGATTGAAATCGAACTTCAGGTACGGTGTATGTGTTGGGCAGTATTTAAGTTAATTTTGTCCATTTTTCACCTTTAGCCACTCTTTCTGTAAACAGGACTTGTACGGTGCCATTTGGACCACCGACGATATCCGAATGATGTGGGATAAGTTACTCTTGTGTGGATTAATGAAGTCAATAATAGGAGGAGTTTTTTTTTTTTTATTTTCTTGTAATAGTTCCTCCTTTGTCCTTGGGACGTCTGTATCTTGTTAGTTGAGGACTGGCCTGTCCACTTACCAGTCTCTATATTGATTTTACATTATGCATTATTTATCGTTTCTCTATTGGATTTATTACTTGGTGTCCAGTTTATGTGAGGTTCTATGTACGCAAGTGGATTGATAGGCCTGTACGTGGATATCGAAGGCCTTTGGAAAGTTCGTTGCAATTCTAAACTCTGCGCACGTCAGAAACACGGCAGTATACTTAACTATTGATGGAAAGTTTTACTTTTAATAGTAGGAAATGTTGCTGTGCACTGGACGAAAGTAATAAGTGGGATAAAGTCACCGGTAGCCTCAGTCAGAATCGATTATGAAGTTAGTTATTTAAGATGCAAATAACACCTCACAGTAGATTATATTGAGTTATAAAGTCTGTACCTGGACTATTATCGCCTGAATGGCGCAGCGGGTAGCGTTCTCGGTAACTGCTTCATTGGTTCTAGGTTCGATATTGCACCGAGGTGGGGGTTGGCTTCTGTAACTGCATCATTGGTTAGAGCGGCAAATTATGTTGGACACACCAGTTCTCGTCTAATCACTGAAGTAAAGCAACCCAACCCCAGCTAATACTAACATGGGTGGCCGCTTGGGAAAACTGGGTACCGCTAGTATCCAAAAATCGTCGTATTAGTGTAGTGCCTCTGCAGTCTGTGCATCAGAACTGCACGGTGGACGGGGCTCTAATGACCTTGTAGTTGAAGGGCCCTAAAGCACCAACAAACAAACAAAACAGCTTCATTGGTTCTAGATTCGATATTGCACCGAGGTGGGGTTGGCTTCTTTACTGGGCGAGAGAGAGAGAGAGAGATATGGCCCGAGGGCGCCTTCCTTCGTATGAGAAGTAAAACCGAGGTCCCGTGTGGTTGTACGATGGCATTTGCACATCAAAGAACCCTCTCTACTATGCAGCTGGTAGCCAAGCAAATCCTAACCCTTTTCTCGCCTATGGCAGGATCGAGTACCCATCTTGTAGCTCTGAATGGACATTAGCGATATACTCGATAGTGTTTTTTTTTCCACAGCCGGTTACCGACCAAGACTGCAACCCCTATGCTTATTTATCGTCGGTCTACTGTTCGTTGGGGCATTTCACCGGCGACGCCAGGAGGCGAGCTCCTAAACCTGAAAATTTTTGCCTCATATACCCGTCGCATAGTAGGGAGGGGGTCACCACACGGAACCTCGGGTTTTCTTCTCATCCGAAGTAAAGCGCACTCGGGGGGGGGGGCTCTCTCTCGCTGGAAGGAAGGCGCATTCGAGAGCCTCTCTCTCTCTCCCGGAAGAAGCCAGCCCACCTAGGTCCAGTATCGAACCTAGAAGCACCGAAGCAGTTACGGAGCACGCTACTCACTCCGTACCGAGGTGGGCTTTACTATGCAACGGGTAGATGAGATAAAATTTCCAGGTTAGGAACACATCATCAACCAACCCCTCCTGGCGTGTGGTGGAGGTGGAGTACCCCGACGAACAGTAAACGGACGATAAATAAACATAGGGGGTCGCAGATTTGGTCGGCAACCGGCTGCGGAAAAGCGCTGTCCAATAGATCACCCTTGTGTCCATTCAGAAGAGACAAGGTGGGTACCTTACCCTGCCATAGGCGGGAAAAAGGTTACGAATTGCTTTTTTAAACTCTGTATCTGGCCTGTTCTCCTCTTCTGCTTTTCTGTACCCCTTTTTCTACCCCGGTCGCTAGGTGGTCTTTAACAAGCTGTAATGAAACATGGCTTTTGCTGTGACAGTTGCGTTTCCGTGGTGAAAATGAGTGGAATAATAATGATGAATTTGTTGTTGTTGTTGCTTTTTACCTGGCAAGGGGGGGGGGGGAAAGAAAAAAATGAAAGGGCCTCTGGGCAGTAGATAAGGAGAAGGAGGGTAATAAAGGAGAGCTTTTAGTGGTAGAGCGCCGTAGAATATGTATGCGCATGACTGGAATGGTGGAAGAAATAGAATCACGCGCTAAAAAGAATGTATTAGAATTAGAATGTCGTAGCCATTTTGGAGTTCTTTTTATTTTAGTGTTTTTACGAGTTCGTAATTTGATAGTCGTTATCCACCGTTATTGTCAGAATAATTAGTATTCATATCTTATAAAGTGTACAATTTGTAGAAAATTCATCAAAGGGCATAAAATGAGCCGAATGGGAGAGGAAAAAAAAGAATGATTGCTCTCATTACGCCTAAATCCATGTCTTGCTTTCTTTTCGGAGGGATAGCCATGTACAGTAAGTTACGTCTTAATGTTTTCCCCTCCTCTAGTCCAAGAAATGCTTGAATTTCATGAATGAATAATACTTACATATACAGTCAACTGTTCAAAGTGACCACGACGTGACCCTTTTGTAATAGATTATACGACATAAACGTCTGTCAAATCTTGCATTAATCGAAGTGCTCACCTCCTCCATTCAACAATAGCCGACGCCATTGTTGATGGAATGAAGAAGGAGTGGGGACATTCTAAAAATGTCGGGACGAAAAGGCGCGGCTTCGTTGACAAGACGTTCAAAACTGTGCCATTGCAGTAGCAATATTGCCTATTCATCAATCGAATCATTGTCGCCTACGTCATAATTAGTGTTTAATGGCTGGAGATTTTGCTTTCGTATTGATTTTGGGAAAGGAGGAGACATAATTTTCTTTTCTGGGTGCTTTGAAGGATGTGTTTTAGTTTGATAACCTGTTTTTTTTTTTTTCAAAAAGCGGAAAAAAAAACTCATTTATTTTGCTTCAATCGACCAAGGTTCTACTGCCCTAAATGCTTTGAGATGAGGACGATAATAGTCAATGTAAAAAAAATATGACGCCGTGGGATTGCGACGCTTGATAAATGAATGATTAAAATGGTCCAAGGTTACACTTGGAATTTTGGGACGAAGAGGAGGAGGAGGAACAGGCTTTTGGAGGGACCAAATCGTTATAATGTTTTTTTTTTACCTTCTCCTGCATCTCCAATCTCCAATATCCTTCCTGAAATGAGATCTCATTAATTGTGAAAGGGGCGGGAATTGTAATAACGATGACATATTTTGCATTCATATTAGTCCATAACGGTTGCTAATTTCCTACCCTCCCTTTTTTTTTCCTCTCTTTCTCTCTCTCTCTCTCTCTCTCTCTCTCTCTCTCGCCTTAGTTTTTGCTCCTATTCTAATAGGAGTTGGTGTTCGTGAGTCATAATTGCATTTCCTGAGTTCAAATCCAATATCAAGGGACTTTTAATATTGGATTCAATGGTAAAACTTGGCTTTATATTTCAACGTTGTCCTTTCAGCTCTTTCAACTTTTGAATACCATTTGATGTTGTCAAGGGAGACGAGCTCGCATCCTGAAAATTTTGTCGATTTAGACGTTTCTTTTCCGGTTTAGAAAGGTAAAGAGTTCTTTTGTGGCGCGAAAGTAATATTCGTGGACACCTTTAAGGGGCAGGAGCGACTTAAATTGTCGTTCGGGACACTGAAGTTGTATGTAATTTAAGGTTTTCTCTCTCTCACACACACACACACATACACTTTCTCTCTCCTCTCTCTCTCTCTCTCTCTCTCTCTCTTACACACCCTTTCTCTCTCCTCTCTCACATCCACACTTTACCTCTCCCCTCTCTCACGCACACATTCTCTCCTCTTTCAAACAAACTTTGTTTCTCCTGTCTTAAGGTCCCCATACACGATCAGTTTGGTGTGTGCACATCGATGTGTTCAGTTTGGTGTGAAGGAATGAATTGCCCACACACGATCAGTTTGGTGTGTCACGTACATATGTTCCTTTTGGTGAAACGTCACGTGACGTCATTTGATTGTCCACATCAACCAGTAATTCTACCGTTACCATGGTGCAATTTTTTAATGATGACGTTTATCCATGTTTGGGCATGCGCAGAACAAAAAAATGTGAAGAAGTGATGTGAGGAACCCCACACACGCTAACTTCGGACTGACGTCAGTCCGAACTGACACATCGATGTGATAAACTTTCTTCACACCGTTAGTTAAAATTTTTTGTGTGAGCACAAACTCTTTTTGCACACACACGCGTCAGTTTGGTGTGTGGGGGCCTTTACACACACATTTTCTCTCTCTCGCTCTGTCTTGTGAAACACGATACCAATTGTGGTACTGAGAGGGGTGGATCGATTGGCCTCTCCCTCTCCTTATGATATACAGTAACTCCTTTAACAGGGGTTGCGAACCTATTTCTGCCGCTGTGCCAAAAATAAAAAAAAAGTTATATTTCTAGATGTACTAATATGCCAGATAGTTTGTGATACCGCATTTACACATTCGCGAATACGACGAGGCGAGTGGCGAGGCGAGCATGTTCGACGAATGTGTGAACACTACATTCGTCATTCACCTCGTGGTTCGCCTCGCCATTCGTGGCGCTCGTGTTGGAAGCGGTTTTTTTGACACGAGTCAAAGGGCGCGAGTGACCTGAGGCGATTAGAGAATGACTAGCTGTCGAGACAATACGAGTCAAAGGGCGCTAGCGACGAGGTGATTGGAGAATGACCATCTGACGAAATATTCGGCGAATGTGTGAACAGTCATTCCTTATCCAAAGAATGAATGCGAACATTTCGACGAAAGTCTCGCCTCGTCATTCGACTCGTCTTATTCGCGAATGTGTAAATGCGGTATTAGAGGAATATATAGTAGGGTATCTCTACTTCCGGTTTGTTACAAGAAATGGAAGTTCCACCAATCGAATGGCTTGACTTTATAGGTTTTGGTTATATTTTTTTCCGCAAACATCCAATATATAGTTTAGGAGCATATAAGGTGATACAGGTGTTGTGGAATACATACATGCCACGTGCCAGCAAAATTGTGCTGTGTGCCATAGGTTCGCCACCCCTGCCCTATAAACTACAATTTGTAGTTCGAGGAAAAATGGTATTGAACTTTGAGATTTTCGTACAGTATGTCCTTTCTATATTAGTAGTAATAGTGAAAATTATAGTTGTGATGATGACAGAGGGAGGTGTGATGGAGAGAAATAGGTGTGGCATTCAAAAAAATAAAACAAAACCGAAAAAAAATAGGGACCTCCCCTCCCCCCTCTCTCTCTTACTAAATAGTTGTGTTGTTGGTGTTCAGAAACAGAATATGTCGCAACGTCGAGTAAAATGTTATCAACATAAAATAGCGGTGATGGTGGTGAGAAATTGGCGAGATGTTGGAGGTGAAAGAAGAGTTAATTGAAGGGGAGAACACTTAGGTGAAATGTGTTATCCTGGCTTTACCTGTGTTGTTTTTTTTTTTCGGTGGAGGGAGGGGTGTACATATGGGTGAGTTGAGAGTGGAACTTTTTTTTTTGCCGATACTCACAGAAGAGTTCAGGGATGGGCGTGGTGGATATAAATAGATGACATTAGATGTTAGGTGTTGGGACACCCAGTACTGAATTACTTGTACCCGGGGTTCTAATGAATAGATGGCTGAAAGAGAAGGGGGGAATTCTAGGAATAAATGGAGGAGGGCAAATGGATTCTTCTTCTTCTTCTTCCTTCTCCTACTCCACCTCGTCTTCCGATACGATACAATATGCAAATGGTCCAATTAGCGTGCTTTCAACTGGTGAAAATGTTCACCCGAAGTCAGGCGTGAAATTTATTTCCTCACATTCAATTCGCCGTGAATTTCAATTACATACTTCTCTCTCTCTCTCTCTCTCTCTCTCTCTCTCTCTCTCTCTCTCTCTGTCTCCCCCTCTCTCCCTTTCTGTCTGCCTGATATGCATTTATATCTCTAACTCTCGAGAAGTATAATACACTGTAATGGCTGTGCCTGATACAGGATGATTCAATAATTTAAAGCATCGTTCACCGGAGGTGTGTTTCTTTTAATTATTATTATTATTGTAGTTGTTGTCGTGCTCACCTAGCATGTCCACCGTCCTCCACTCATCATTTTTCCTTCCCTACCTCACGTCCTAATTCGTGGTCCACTCGATACCTTCCCTGTCGTCTCTCTCTCTCCTTAATCCCTCCCTCTCTTGATAAATTTACTAATTCCTTTATTATATTTCTCTGATGTTGTGATTGGATCCGCCTCGGTGGCGCAGTGGATAGCACGTTTAGTGACTGTGACAGTAGTTCTAAGTTCGATACTGGACCGAGGTGGTTTGGCTTCTTTCGAGGGAGAGAGGGAGACTCCGAGTGCGCATTTGTTTTCGGTTGAGATGTAAAACCGAGGTTCCGTATGGTGTACCGATGGCATTTGCACGTCAAAGAATTTTCTCTACCATGCATCGACAAGATGAGACAAAATTTCCAGGTGTAGGAAGGAGCTCGGCCGTGTGCCCCAACCAACAGTAGACCGACGATAAATAAGTATAGGGGATTGCAGCTTGGGTCGGCAGACGGACATGTGTCCATTGTGGTTTCTTTGTTGGTGTTTTAGGGCCCTTCAACTACAAGGTCATTAGAGCCCCGTCTACAGCATAGTTCTTATGCGGAGACTGCACAGACACTACACTAATACGACGATTTTAGATTATGAGCAGTACCCAGTTTTCCCAAGCGGTCACCCATGTAAGTAAGTACTAGCTGGGGTTGCGCTGCTTAACTTCAGTGATCAGACGAGAACTGGTGTGTCCAACGCAATTCGCCGCTCCCTGTCCATTGTGGTCCCTTGTGTCCATGCAGAGGGGCAAGATGAGTACCCGGTCCTAGGACAGGCGGGAAAAGGGTTAGGAGTTGCTTTTTTTCTCTCCGTTTTATTTTTAACTCTTGCAGTTTAAAGCCTACCCGCCGCGGTGACGTAGTGGTTAGCACGCTCGGCAACTACGCCCGTAGTTTTAGGTTCGATACTGGACCGTGGTGGGTCGGCTTCTTTCGGGCGAGAGAGAAGCCGCGAGTGTGCCTTCTTTCGGATGAGAAGTAAAACCGAGGTCCCGTGTGGGTGTACGATGGCACTTGCACGTAAAAGAACCCTCTCTACTACGCAACGGGTAGATGAGGCAATATTTCCAGATGTAGGAGCTCGCCCCCTGGCGTCGGTAGCATTCCCCAACGAACACTAGACCGACGATAAATAAGCGTAGGGGTGCAGCTTTGGCTGGCAACCGGCTGCAGAAAAAACTATGACCAATATATCACCCTGTGTCCATTCATAGAAACAAATGGGTCCCCGACCCTGCCATAGGCGGGAAAAGGGTTAGGAGTTGCTTTTTTGCAGTTTAAAGCCTCACCTTTTGCGTGTCTGTTACCCCTTCTGTTGAACGTCTTTTTGAACCGTTTCTCTGTTTAATCGAAGTTGTTGTTGTTATTGTTGATGATGATGATAACTTTTTAAGAAGCGTTGACATTCCTTGGGTTTCTTACTTTCATTTTGAAATGGTGTTGATGAGAAGTGAGGAGAAAAGTGGACGATTAAATTAACCAAAATATTATTTATTTGATGATTTTTAATTAAGACGCTCGTGCCACGTTTCTCTTCGTATTACATTCCGCACAATTTACCTTGTAGCAATTAAAGTGGCTACAAGTGTTGCGGGTGTATGAATTAGTTGGTTGAAGTCGTTGCCACCAACATCAACCACCTTACCCGGTATATATATATTGGTGATGGAAATGGGGTGGGTGGGTAGGTAGATAGGGAGACGAAAAGACTCGGCTACCCCTTTACTTCCTCTCTCCCTTTCTCCATCGCTCTCTCTCTCTCACAACCTTTACTTTCTTGCATCTATCCATGCGTCATGTCCTGCATCTCTCATCGTTATCTCGTAGAAATAAATGAAGATGTATTTTCACCGCTAAGATGTTTCATGTATCTCTCCCCTCTCTCTCTTTTCAATGTTTATGTTATTGTTGTTGTTATTACTGTGTTTTTATACTTTCAATTTTAATACTGTAATTTAATATTGTGCTATATTCGAAATGGTTTATGGCTTTTATTCATTAGCCTTAAAAATGCGACGTACGCCTTTGCTCACTTTCTCTCACAGTGTGATGCTGTTGCTATCTGCATATTTTTAGTCGTTTCGTGGGACGCTACTATGTGTTATTCGTAATCATCCCGAATTTATCCACTCCATACTGTTGACGTTTATTGTCCCACAGAGATAATCAACCCCCTCCCTTCTCTCTCTCGTCCCTCTTACCTCTCTCTCTCTCTCTCACTCTCTTCTACTCCCTCTCCCTTTCCTCCCTCCTTTCTGTCGCTCTTCCTCCGCCCTTCTCTCTTTCTTCTCCTCCTCCTCCCTCTCTCTTCTCCCTCCCTCTCTCTTTCTCCCTCCCTCTCTCTTTCTCCCTCCCTCTCTCTTTCTCCCTCCTCTCTTCTCCTGTCTCTCTCTTTCCTCCCTCCTCGCTGTCGCTCTTCCTCCCTTCTCTCTTTCTTCTCCTCCCTCCTCTCTCTCTTCTCCCGCTGTCTCTTCCCCCGCTCTCTTCCTCTCTCTCTCGCTTCTCCCTCCTTCT
>JAAFCE010009126.1:3609682-3651145 GCA_013389805.1 Trigoniulus corallinus
TGTCGCTCTTCCTCCCTTCTCTCTTTCTTCTCCTCCCTCCTCTCTCTTCTCCCGCTGTCTCTCTTCCCCCGCTCTCTTCCTCTCTCTCTCGCTTCTCCCTCCTTCTCTCTTCTCCCTTCCTCTCTCTTTCTCTTCTCCCTCCTGGTGTGTCCAGGTTACGTTGGACACACCAGTTCCCGTGAGATCACTGAAGTTAAGCAGCGCAAGCCCACGTCAATACCAACTTCGGTGGTTGGTAAAGAACATTGGGTGCTGCAAATTATCCCTTTCCTTCACCTATTTCCTCATATCCCGCGGGCAGCCTCCTAAGGGTTCGACCTGTTATGGCTGCCTGGCTTACTCCCCAACCCACAAAACTAATCCAATCCTTCTCTCTTCTTCCCTCCTCTCTCCATCTCTCTTCCTCCCTCGCTCTCTTTCTCTGTCTTCCTCCCTCCATAACAGATTTTGCCTTTACTCGTAACACATTCTGGGTAATAATTTCATATGCATTAATTGTTAGTTTTCGGACATTTATATATACATTGGCAACAGTCTCACACTTCTCTCTCCCCCCTCCCCCGCCCTCTCCACCCTACTATTGCACATACACTGCAGTATTCGCCCTCGTATGAGATAATCAGCATCGACCTGGTTTTGAACCTTCGTTAATGAAGTGTAGAAGTAGCCCGTTGAGACTGGCAATTGAGCTATTCACTCCTTACTGGCGATTGAGCACAACCCTTGTCCCAACGCGGGAGGTGCATTAAATTGTCGTTGAGTTGATAGCGACGTCGTGTGTATGTACGTCTCCCTTAGGCTTTTTGGTTTCCCTTCGTAGCTAGTCTCGTCTCTTGTTTCGTTTGACTTTTCTCTGCATCCCTCTCCTCCCCCTCCCCCAGTTCTCCCCTGCTCCACCCCCCCCGTTTTTCCGCTGCCACCGGTCATGTTAATGAAAATGCGATGTAATCATAGGATGATTTAATTATAATCATTAAATTAGGAATTTCGTAGTAGGGCAGGCACATAATTGGTGAATATGAAGTGTGAAATTAGGAGGTTTATTGTCTCTTGTCGTTGTTGCCTGACCTTTTAGGTAGAGCGAAATGCGACGATGAGTTCCGGTCCCCCCTCCCCTTCCCTCCCTTGCTCCTCTCGTTCCTTAACAATCGCAGTTATTGAGAGGGACACCAGAGGATATTTTTGTCCCCTTCCCTTCCTTTCTGATTTCATTTGGGACCATCTAAGAAAATTGACGCATAAAGTGATTGATGGGTGCGCTACGGAAATTCAGGACTGCTGACACTAGGTGGCGTATGCAATGTTCTTCCGGTAGTATTCCGATTAGGTATTCTAGCTATTATTTGTTGACCTACAGCGACTATTTGATTAGTCCACTAAGCTCGGGGTAACCGATCGTGTGCCGAAGGCCAACTGTCCCGTTAGTGTCGGGAACACACAGACCAATTGTTGGACGGCATTTTTAAGCAGCCAACTACTGACTTAATGTCACAGTCCCTCTTTTTTGTTTTTAACGTCGGCCTAATTTCTTTCTAGGAGCAGTTAGTTTCACCGAAGTCCCAGGATGGGGTAGGAAACTAGCTTCTCCTACACCTCGGAATTTTGCAAGGAACCTGCATGTATATTTAATTCCTCCATGTAGAAAGTTATATGCTCCTTGTTGTAGTGGTAGTCTATTATTGTCACACACACTGACGCGATAGACACCAGCTCTACGAAAAGCGCCCTTGGATCGTCCAAGGCTCCCCCACCATCCAACCTGCGGTATTGAGAAATTAACTTGCCTCCATACGTAATACTCCTGCCTGGACCAGTGAAAGTAACACCCTATGTCCTCGGGAATAAAAAGAAAATTCTGACTTTGATCCCAACCCCGCTTTGGTTCCTCGTTACCCCCTTTTCGCCATCCATCCTTATACTGTTGGTTTTCGTAGTCATCTTATTTCTCGTTTCAGGAACCCCGCCCCAGGGCTGGTTATAATTATGGAGTACCTGTAGCTCCCGTCATCCTTATTGGGTTTCATTTGTGAGACAAAGAATAAGCAATGAGAAGACGCGCAACGGCTGCGGGGTCCCGTGAATGTCGCCATCCTGAATTGACAGGACCCAATCTTTAAGTCTTTGGAAGAACACATAACTTCGGTCCTCATTATTGTCACTCTTTCCTGGGCCATTTTACCGGGTAGCATGGAGCTCACTAATAAACCCAAAATTAAATAGTCAAATTAACATAGACCTACTGGTGGTGGTGAGATCTAACGGAGATTTTTGGATTGCTGGTGATGTGCGGTGAGCCTGTGGCTCGAGTTCATTAAATGTAACGCGTGTTAGCCCCATGCACCGCGACGCGTTGACTGGGAGTTCCTTTTGGGGAAAGGAAGAACTTGAATGAAATATAGGCCTACAAATATAGTAGTTTGATGCGGGACGCGTCTCGGTGACTCAATAGGTAACGTGCTCGATTTATTGAGTCAATGGCTCCAGGTTCGATACTGGATTGAGGTGGGTTGACTTCTTTCGGGCGAGAGCGAGAGACCCCGAGTGCACCTTCCTTCGGATGAGAAGTAAAATCGAGGTCCCGTACGATGGCATTTGTTCATAAAAGAACCCTCTCTACTATACTACGAGTAGATGAGGCAAAATTCCCAGGTGCAGGAGCTCGCCCTCACCCCTCCTGGCGTCTGGTGGAGGTTGTGTGTCCCAACGAACAGTAGACCGACGATAAATAAGCATAGGGGTGGCAGCTTTGGCTGGCAACCGGCTGCGAAAAAATCACCGTCCGATATATCACCCTTGTGCCCATTCCGAGGGGCAATTGTTTGTTTGTTGGTGTTTTAGGGCCCTTCAACTACAAGGTCATTAGAGCCCCGTTCACAGCATAGTTCTTACGCAGAGACTGCACAGACACTACGCTAATGCGACGATTTTTGGGTATTAGCAGCACCCAGTTTTTCCAAGCGGCCACAAAAGTCAGTACTAGCTGGGATTGCGCTGCTTAACTTCAGTGATCAGACGAGAACTGGTGTGTCCAACGCAGTTCGCCGCTCCCTCAGAGGGGGCAAGATGGGTACCCGACTCTGCATTAGGCTGGAAAGAGTTAGGGGTTACTTTGCTGTGGTTGCTTGTCCACGTGAAGACATAGGTCGCAGCGGATTTTTGTTGTTGTTGATGAAACCGCGGATGGCACAAGGGCACTGATGACCTCTTGCAGGGTGTTTTCAATAAGATTAGAAAGGGCTGTCAACGACCGCCATCATTGATTCTCTTTATGAACACCTCAATGTCTTTTGTGCTGTGTTGATGGAAATATCTTTCCGTGATGTTAGAAGCGCCATAATTTAGATCTGCGCAACTGAGAAGTTTCAGTACTGAAGTGGTTTTCGGGGAGTCATCTTTTTCTTGAATGGTTCTTGCCTTCCTGCCCTCACCCCTCCCTTCCGCCGTCTTCGACTTCAGAAATCGGGTTACCCAAGATGCCGCTTGGGCTGTTCTTTTACTCTTTACTACCTCTGTCAGTGTATTTTATAGCCCTATCTTCAGCTAGTTTTACTGAGGACTGGAGCAAAAAACAGGAAAAGAGAAATAGTATACAAATATGCCTGGGGAGGGAGTGGGGCTCCATTTGTGTGTCTTGGAGGTGTCCCGGTTGTATTGCCTAATATTTTATATGAAATGAAAAACGAGCTGTTATTCGTTTGGATCGAAGCGTAAAAGCCTAAGAAGTGAGTCCTGAAATTGTCTCTACTTCACTCTCAGCATCAGCCTATGAATACAAGGGACAAAAAAAATGAAGGCAGCAGAGACGAAGAGAGAAAAAGGGATGCTGTAATCCTTTCTTTGGTTTTATCTTCCCTTACTCCCCCCCCCTTATTTTCTACTCTTCCCCCACCACATGCAAGCACACACACACGCACACACCTCTTACGGTGTCCCATTCTGTCTTCTTCATCATCACTACCGTCATTTAATAATACAGATTCGTGCCTCCGCCCCTTTATGGGGTGCAAGAAGGAGAGAAGGGGGACTTGAAAGAGGGAAGGAATCAAACACTTCATTTTTTTTTTAAGGAAGAAAATTGAAGATGACGGAAGGGGTGAGAAAAAACGGAAGATGAGATTTGTCGTCTTAAGAGTTGTAAGAGAAGAGATGCAGGGTGTCGTCGTCACTCGAAATGTTAGGCGTGAAGAAAAAAAAACAGAGTGGAAATGAGAGATGAATTGCTGTCGTAATCTTAGGTGAAATACGTGAGGTTGGGATGACGGTGACGTTGGGTGAGGTGGAGGTTCCTTTCTATAACATATCTCTTTTCGTCCCGTTTATCTTTCCAAATTTTGAATGTGTGGGATTGTTCATAAAATGACAAGCACACTTCTTTCTTTGTGGTTTGGTTCGTTGGTGTGTCAGGTCCCTTCAACTATAAAGTCATTAGAGCCCCGTCCATGGCATAGTTCTAATGCAGGGACTGCACAGACACTACACTAATGCGACGATTTTTGGGTATTAGCGGTACCGAGTTTTCCCAAGTGCCCACCTATGTTAGTACTAACTGGGGTTGCGTTGCTCAACTTCAATGATCAGACGAGAACTGGTGTTGTCCAACGTAATACGCCGCTCCCTCTCCCACTCCATACTGCTATAGTTAAAACCACTTTGTATTCATCCCACTTAGTCCCCTCCCTCCACCCCAATTATTTTTTCGGACGGTTTCATCGTAAACCGACTTCCGAATGCCGGTAAGGTCATCGTGGGGTGGAGTAGTGGTATCAAACACGCAGCCGACAAGACCTTGGTATACGGCCCACCGCCTGATACAAAATTTTAAATGAGTTATTTTGGGATATAGAACATAATTTTTTTTCACGTAAAGATGTTTTACAGGCGCAGGAGATAGCGTGCTCGATTACTGCGTCTGTGGTTCAGGGTTCATTACTGCTTCTTTCCGGGAGAGAGAGAGAGACAGAGGCCTCAAGTGCGCCTTCCTTCGGATGAGAAATAAAACCGAGGTCCCGTGTGGTATGCGATGTCATTTGCACGGGAAAGAACCCTCTCTACGATGCAACGGGTAGATGAGGCAAAATTCTCAGGTGTAGGAGCTCGGTTTGTTTGTTGGAGTTTAAGGTCCCGTCAACTACGAGGTCATTAGAGACCCTAGGAGCTCGGTGAAGTGCCCCAACGAGAAGTAGACCGACGACAAATAAGCATAAGGGTTGTAGCTTTGTTCGGTAACCAGCTGTGGAAAAAATACCGTCCAAAATATTACCCGTGTATTCATTCAGAGGAACACGATGTGTACCCGACCCTACCATAAGCGGAAAAAGGGTTAGGAGTTGTTTTTGCGCAGATATTTTGGGAGATCCGGGTCCCGTAGAGATCCGCGTCCCGTAGAGTTAAACTAAATTTGTGGCCCGTGTTGATAAATGAATTTGACACCACTGGCGAAGATTGCGTACCTCTTTACGTTATGATGTGGAAGTTGGTTTCTGTTTGAGGTGTGAGGGCGAAGGGTCCTGCTATTCATTCAAAGAGAGAGGAAGGAAACTTTAGGTGCACTCTCTCTCTCTCTTTCTCCCTCCGTCCCAGATGGGAATTTGATGACACTAAGGACTGTTGATTTTTAACTATTTAGTACAAGTGCTTCATATTCCCTCACCCATCTTACATCCCTTCTTTTAGCCACATGCTAGGCGATGTATAGCAATGAGGTGGGGGAGATTGGGGGGATGAGAGTGAGGTGGTGTCTCAATCAACCCCCGTCCAAAATATGAAATACTCTCGTATATGCCGACGATTTTAATAACGGATTGATTATCTGATATAGTCTAAATATTGGAGAACTTTTTGAAATGTGGTTTTCATTATTTGAAGACGACGTAGCAGTGACGATGATGATGATGATGATTAGGATATGGAGAAGAGAAAATAATAATGATGATGAAAAACCTCTGGATGCGATTGTTATAAATGCGTTTGTCGGCGCGGAAATAGAAGCGTGTTCATTAGAATGGTGGTTCCCAATTGAAAGGATGGTTACTGAAGCCTTGGAGGGGTTCCTTCTTTATTTTAGTACCGGTAATACTACTTTTTCTTCCATCCCATCAGTTTGCCTCCTCTCTCAACCCTTTTCTTGGCATGTTGTCTGTACAGACTAGCATTCTGCTGGGTGGAAACGAGAGAGAGGGTGAGTGACGGGACGGTTATTGAGTACCATACCCCCCTCCACTCCCAATTCTCTGTCAACCAATGGCTACCACTGCCTAGTTTTAAGCAATGTTATCATTCCTATTACGAAATACAAAATGAATAACAATGGGAGGGGAGAAAAATATTATCATCTCATTTATTCGCCATCAGTACTAGTCCTATCCCCCCCTCTCTCTGTCACTCTCTCTCTCTTTCTCGCTGACCTTATTATAGTCACACTGTCCCCTTTCACTTCCTGTTGTTGCATCACCGGACTAAACGATATTACTGGAGCGATAACAAAGGGAGAGCAAAACATAAACACGAAGAAGACAGAGTATTTAGCTTTCAATTGGGAAGGACAGGAAAATAATGGTGACGTACTCTCTTGGGGAGACCAGGTGAAGAAGGTGCGAATGGTAAGATACTTAGGGTCAACGTTCCAAAGCATTAGGGAGATAAACTCGGGTGTGACCCATAGAATCAATAGGGGATGGTTGAAGTGGTGACAGACAAATGGAATGCTTTGTGATATGAGTGTCCCAATCAAGTTGATAGAGAAGTTTGACAGGGTAGTGGTTAGGACAGCTATGTTATATGGATCAGAGTGTTGGGGCAGTGAGGAAGAGCCACGTCAGTAGAATGTAAGTAGCCGAGATGCGAATACTGCAGTACATGAGTGGGAGGAATGAGTATACTGAATTTGTTCTAATAAACGGCGCGCCGTTTATTATTTTTTTTTCAAAGGTTTTTTTTTTGTTGCGCCGTTTATTGGAGGGCCCTGTTTGTATTTCAGTGCCTTTCATAACGCACCCCCATATACAACCCAGCCAATATTCCTGTGGGGTCCAGACGACTGGCTGGGGTATCCCCAGTCAGAGCATGTTCAGTGGATCCACAGATCCGACCCTGTCACAGGCGGGGTAAGGGTATGATGATGATGAATTCAGTACCTTTAATAAACAGTGCGCCGTTTATTAGAGGGCGCTGTTTATTATTTTTTCCCCCACCTTGAATGTGCGCCGGTTATTGGAGGGCGCCGTTTATTAGAGGGCGCTGTTTCTAGAATAAATACGGTATTAGAGGTAACCTGGGGATGGGGCACATCGCGGAAAAAAATAAGGGACAGTAGACTGAGGTGGCATGGACACGTGATGCTAAGAGGGGAGGAGGAGCCCGTTAGGGCCATCACAGGAATGCAGGTGATTGGAAGCACCCGGGGAAGAGCGAGACCAAAGCAGACGTGGGAGGAGTTGTCCGTAAGGATATGGTAGTGTGTGGGGTAGACGGGGACCTGGTTGAAGATAGGCGAGAGTGGAGGACCAGAACCCGCAGACTTGACTTTGCCACAGGTGAGATAGTGGTATGATTATAATGTAATATGAAGTAAGAAATGATTGATTTGTTGGTGTTTTATTAGGGCCCTTCAACTACAAAGGTCATTAGAGGCCCGTCCACTGCATAGTTGTAATGCAGAGTCTGGCCAGACATTATGCTGTTACGACGATTTTTGGGGTTAAATTAGCGGTACCCAGTGTTCTTGGGGTTAAATTACGGGAGCGGCGAGTTGCGTTGGACACACCAGTTCTCGTCTGATCACTGAAGTGAAGCAACGCAAGCCCAGTTAGTACTGACATGGGTGGTCGCTCAGGAAAGCTGGGTACTGCTAATACCCAATAATCGTCGCATTGGTGTAGTGTCTGTGCAGTCTATGCACTGGAACTATGCAGTGGACGGGTCTCTAATGACCTTGTAGTTGACGGGACCTTAAACATCTACAAACAATGGGGGTTAAATTAGCGGTACCCAGTGTTCCCAAGCGGCCACCCATGTTAGTACTAGCTGCGGGTTGCGTTGCTTAACTTCAGCGATCAGACGAGAACTGGTGTGTCCAAAGAAATACAGCCGCTCCCAGAAGGGGAGTTTGTTTGTTTGTTTGTTGGTGTTTAAGGTCCCGTCAACTACAAGGTCATTAGAGACCCGTCCACTGCATAGTTCCAATGCATAGACTGCACAGACACTACACCAATGCGACGATTATTGGGTATTAGCAGTACCCAGCTTTCCCGAGCGACCACCCATGTCAGTACTAACTGGGCTTGCGTTGCTTAACTTCAGTGATCAGACGAGAACTGGTGTGTCCAACGCAACTCGCCGCTCCCCCCAGAAGGGGAGAGAGAGGATGGGAGGGAGAAATAGAGAGTGAATGAGAGGAGAGGGAGAGACAGAGAGAAGGGAGAGAGAGCGGGTGGCAGTAGGTGAATGAGGGAAAGAGGAAAGGCAGTAGCCATTAAGAAATGTGAAATGTGTTCCAAGATGGCGTCTACAGTGGTATTCACGCTGTTGTGTTGTCTGTTTGTGAGAGATGTGATTCAATTAGAAAGATGATGAAGTAGATATCACATTTATATTTTAATAGGAAGAAAAGTTGTAAAGGCGTAATGGATACTGTTCTTAGTGTGCCATTTTCTATCTTGTAATATTGTGCCCGATGGCGGTGTTGGTCGCCATGATGAGAGGAGAAGGAAGTCAGCAGCTGTTGTTAGTTGTGTCAGTTTTGCGGACCCTTACGAATACGTGTCGTATACGAGATGATGATAATATAAATTATCGTATGTCGGTCGGGGTAGGCGTCGTCATCTACTTCCGTCTCTGCTAATGTGGCGTGATTTCAATTAGCAGCCATATTTAAATTAATGTGTGTCGTCATTTGTTGTTGCAGTTTCCGGAAGTTAGGAACCGCGTTGCTATTGTTTTATAAAAATAAATGACAATAATAATGATGATGATGAGGATGATGTCGCCGTCGTCGTCTTTTTAGCATGCACACCCTTCTACCCCCCCCCAAACCCTTTAATTTTACCATTCCTCCTTTCTCCCACCCCCTCATTATGCTACTTCCTGTTCTCTGAGATTTGGGCTTTGCCTCCATCCAATTTCATACGGTTGAGTAACTTTCCTCACCAGGACCTCTAACGGTATCATCATCATTATCACCATCATGTCTTTATCCTGCCTGTGGCAGGGTCGGGTCTGCGAGTTCTAGCCCTCCACTCCCGTCTATTACCCACCAGGTCCCCGTCCACCCCACACACTATCATACTCCCATGTCTGCTTCGGTCTCCTCCTGCCTCGGTAGCTTCCAACCACCTGCATTCCGGTAATGGACCTAAAGAGCGCCTCCTCCCCTTTTCTCATTACGTGTCCATACTACCTCAATCTACCGCGATGTCCTCACCCCCCCATCCCAGGCTACCTCTAATATAATCGTTCCTAATTCTATCAGCTTTCGACATGCTGCTAAGAATTGACTGTCTTTCTGTACTGACTGAACGACCCCCCAATGAACTTCTTCATATCCCTGACTATTCTTGCCTATATGACCATTAAAGCCCCCACCAATAAATAAGCGGTCATTCCCTTTTACACTGCCTTTCCTGAGAGTCTAGTGAGTGCACCAACTCATGCAGTATGACCTCTGGCGTTATGTAAGTTCCTTAAAATTTTAATTTCATACAGCTTTATAATGAGAAAGCCCTGGGAGGAAGACGAGTGCCGTAGGTTGTTTTTGGTTCATTAGTCCTCATTCCTTTTCGTACTTGGTCTATTTTTTTTATTGTTGGAGGAGCCGGTTGAGCTGCCTCCATGAACGTCGTTTTCACTTCATTATATTGTTTGTTGTTTCGTAAATGAAGGTCACTGACTATGGGTTCGATTCTGGCCGTTAGCGGCAGTTTAATGAGACCCAAAGATCTGTGATATTGCCGGTTTTTTTCCCCGTAGTTTAACCTTGTTACTTAACGTTCACCGTTGTTTACTTTTTTTGAGGTCATTTAGCAACGTCAGAGATCAGGGTGGGTTTGCTTCTTTCAGGCAAGAGAGAGAAGCCCCGAGTATACCTTCCTTGGGATGCGAAGTAAAACCGAGTTCCCGTGTGGTGTACGATGGCATTTGCACCGTAAAAGAATCCTCTCTACTTTGCAACGGGTAGATGAGGCAAACTTTCCGGGTATAGGAGTTCGCCCCCTCCCTGTCTTCGGTGGATTGCCTAAATGAATAGTAGACGGACGACAGAAGGGGTTACAGTTTTGGTTGGCAGCCGGCTGGAGAGGCCCGACCCTGCCATAGGCGGGAAAACGGTTAGGAGTTGCTTTGCCACACACATTCTTTAATTAGTGTTGGAAAGGTTTTCAGTGCAGCAGTGACGTCGTGCACACCATACGGGATCGCAACTTTAGTCCTGTTCTGACAGACGGCACATTTGGAACCTCTCTGCCATACCCGAAAGAATACGAGCAGGTCGGCAGAGTTTCGAAATGTTAGTGCTCACTCCCCCTGGTGTCGGTGATTGAAGTTCCCGCCAAGGAATGATGATAACGGCACGTTATATAACCAAGTTGTTGCGATAGGTCGGTAACCTACTAAATAAAAAGATGGTTATTCGTTTGTTTTCAGTTGCCATGGGGATAAATGGGGCTCGTTCCGTAGATGAATGCTCTCGACGGTTGCGACGGAGCTGCCATAGGCGTGACAAGGGTCATGAGTAATCACAATGATGATTATGTGATCGCAGGAACCAACCGGGTGCGGCGTATAGCGTTGTATACACCTGTTCTCGTGTAATCACTGAAGTTAAGCAACGCAATCCTAGCTAGTACTGACATGGGTGGCTGCTTAGGAAAACTGGGTACCGAGCGGTAGTATCCAAAAATCGTCGCATTAGTGTAGTGTCTGTGCAGTCTCTGCATCAGAACTACACAGGAGACGGGGCTCTAATGACCTTTGTAGTTGAAGGGCCCTAACACACCAACAAACAACAACAACTCGTCTGATCACTGAAGTTAAGCAACGCAACCCTAGCTAGTACTAACATGGGTGGGTGCTTGGGTGAACTGGTACTGTTAATTCCCAATATTCGTCGCATTAGCGTAGTGTTTCTCTAGAACTATGCAGTGGACGGGGCTGTAATGACCTTGTATTTGAAGGGCTCTAAAACACCAACAAACGCAACGGCAACACGTAAAAAAAAAAAAGGCAGCAAACAAGCAGCCACCAGATAGGCGAGACTGCGATAGAGAAACAAACCGGAAACCACAAGGAAAAATGAGTTTGTAGATGGAGGAACAGGAATCGCTGCGAAACGGAAGTAGTCGCGACCCCGAAAGAATTGGAGATGATAATATTAATAATAGTAAAAAGCCTCTGTCAGGGAGGAGGATGAGAAGGAGGAGAAGGTGGTAGGAGGAAGAGTGAGGGTTACAGTGTCGCAGGAAAGAGCAGCAACCCTCGCAACAATATTCGTGACTGGGAAAAGGAACGAAGGAGTTAAATGGAGACGCAGAAATGGAGTGTGTCAGGGAAATTTACGGGTCGGGTGAATGAATGACTTCATTAGTTTGAGAAGTGATAATGTCGTCGTTGTCGTGAACACGGAGTGACTGGAATCGCAGAGTCTTATTTATATGCCGTTGCTTCTTCTTCTTCTTCATCATCATCATCATCATCTCCTTTCTTCCTTTCCTCTCTCTTTTCTCCTCTCTCCATCCTTTAATAACCCTCTATTCCGCCCCACACACACATATACACCTCCCTCTGCTCTCTCTTTCCTTGTCCCACCAACGTGCATCAGTCTGCATCTCTCTCTCTCTCTCTTTCCGAATTCTCTCCCCTATCCTCCCTCCAATGATTCGCTTTTCCCCCTTTCACAGCGCCACCACCATACCCATATTGCAAGTATCTTATTTGTGTGACAGCTCTTCTCCGCCACCGTCTTTAAGAAACATTCATTCAGTAGTGGAGGCGGAAGAGGAGGAGCAGAAAGAGGAAGGAGTAGGTGGAAAAACATGCCGCTTTTAACAGATCAAAAGTCTTTGCGGAAATAAGTTTTCTTGAAGAGGAAGAAGAACGATCAATTCCCCTCCCCCCTCTTCCCAACCAAAAATTATTTTTGATCTCTTTGGGGAGGACCTTAATATGTATATTCTGTATTTAAAAGAGCATGTTTCGCACCCCTCTCGCCATTGTTGTTGTTGTTTGTTGGTGTTTAAGGTCCCGAGGTCATTAGAGCCCCGTCCACTGCGTAGTTCTAATGCATAGACTGCACCGACACTACACCAATGCGACGATTATTGGGTATTAGCAGTACCCAGCTTTCCCGAGCGACCACCCATGTCAGTACTAACTGGGCTTGCGTTGCTTAACTTCAGTGATCAGACGAGAACTGGTGTGTCCAACGCAACTCGCCGCTCCCCCCCCTCTCGCCAATCCATCGTCGTCATGCCAATGCTTGAAGATCATCGTCACCCCCAGGTCGTCCGAAGAAACTGGGCCGGAAGAAAATTTGGTCGGCGTTCAATAGGTAAAGCAGGGCTATTCAACTGGCAGCCGTCAGAGGCCCAGCTTTTGTTTTGTTGGTGTTTTAGGGCCCTTCAACTACAAAGGTCATGGAGCGGCTTATTGCGTTGGACACACCAGTTCTCGTCTGATCACTGAAGTTAAGCAACGCAACCCCAGCTAGTACTGACATGGGTGGCTGCTTAGGAAAACTGGGTACCGAGCGGTAGTATCCAAAAATCGTCGCATTAGTGTAGTGTCTGTGCAGTCTCTGCATCAGAACTACACAGGAGACGGGGCTCTAATGACCTTGTAGTTGAAGGGCCCTAAAACACCAACAAACAAAACAGAAACAAAGGTCATTAGAGGCCCGTCCACTGCGTAGTTAGTTGTAATTCAGAGTCTGCACAGACGCTACGCTGTTACGACGATTTTGGGTATTAGCAGTAACCATGCGGTCGCCCCTAATAATACTAGCAGGGGTTGCGTTGCTTAACTTCATAACCAGACGAGAACTGGTGTGTCCAACGGAATACAGCCGTTCAAGGGTCTTGTACAGTGGTGACAAACCTGTGACCCACAGTGCAATTTTAAGTAACCCGAGCGTGATCATATCTACTGTAGTTAATCGTCATGGGGGGGGGACATCGTGGAAAATTGAGGGGGAGTAGGTTGAGGTGGTATGGATGTGTAATGAGAAGAGGGGAGGAGGAGCTCGCTAGGTGCACCCAGGGCAGCGGGAAACCGAAGCAGACGTGGGGGCACTACTGCCCCCACGGTTGTCAGGTTGTCTGGAAGGATATGGTAGTGTGTGGGGTGGACGGGAACCTGGTGGGAGGTAGTGCATAAAATTAAATACCGGTAGTGCACCTGACCCGCGGACAAGCTTTTGTCTTTTTTTCGTGTTATTGTGACCCGTTTTAAAAAAAGGTTCGCCACCACTGGTCCACTAAGTGGCAAGTGGACAATGGCGAAACAGTAAAATGTATATTGTATTAATGAGGGCTCGGATCTCTAGGCCGTGACGAGCCCCATTTTTTTGACTTGATGGCCCCCTGATTAAATGTAGGTGAATAGCTCTGAAGTGAAAGGTTGCAGCAGTTGGTCGGCAGCCGGCTGCGTAAACATGGTCTGTTGGGAAAGGGGTTGACGTGATGATGATGATCCTATATGGGAGAGGGAATCACCGAAAGGTGTACACACACTTTTCAGCAGGTGAAAGTAAAAGCTTTCGGCCTCTGCAGTAGAGTTTGCGCTGTCATCTGCCCGATCCTCCCCCCCCGAAGTCTGACCCTTGGACACCTGAATAGGATAAATGAAGATCTCTTTGTGAATTAATGAAGTTATTGGTGGGGAAAGTCATTTGGCCCATTCATACACACACACACACACACATGCGCATGACCTCAGTGACCCCGACCCCCCCCTCCCCATCACAGCTTTGATTCTCATTTGGATGGATTGAAATTTTGGGGGTTTATTATTCCATTTCTTTCCTCCGAGAGAAACAGCTGGCCCCGTTGTAGATGAGGCACAATTCCCAGATGTAGGAGCGCGCCCCCTGGCGTAGGTGTAGTGTCCCAACGAACAGTAGATCGACGATCAATAATCATAGCGGTTCCAGCTTTGGTCTGTAACCGGCTGTGGAAAAATACTGCCGAATATATATCACCCTTTTGTTCATTCAGAGGGAAAGGATGGGTACGCGATCCCACCCATAGCCGGGAAAGGGTTAGGAGTTGTTTACCATACCCTTATGTCGCTCTTCGTGTAATACGGGTCCTTTTACAGGTAGCGGAAATCAGCGCCTGCTCTAGCACTTATGCCGCCCCGGACAAAAAGGCAAATTGCCGCCCTGGACAAAAGGACAAATTACCGCCTCCTTGAAGCTGCGCAATGTTCTCACACTTACAGCAAAAATGGCGCCCCTAAATTTTTGCGCCCCAGACAAATGCCCGGGTTGCCTCCCCCCTTAGAGCGGGCCCTGCGATAATATGGTACGGCACCCTTTGTTGATGGGGTTTTCAAAAAACAATTTCCAGGATGGGGAAGGCAGTGCTTGAAAACAGTGTTCCAGAGAACGGGGACAAATATCCTGTTTGCCCTCCTCTCTACGACGTCCATGCCTCTATCCCTTTGTTGTTGGTGTTTTAGGGCCCTTCAACTACAAAGGTCAGTAGAGCCCCGTCCACAGCATAGTTCTTACGCAGAGACTACACAGACACTACACTAATGCGACGATTTTTGGGTATTAGCAGTACCCAGTTTTCCCAAGCGGCCACCCATATCAGTACTAGCTGGGGTTGCGCTGCTTAACTTAAGCGATCAGACGAGAACTGGTGTGTCCAACGCAATTCGCCGCTCGCAATGCCTCTATCCCAGTAGGAAGACGCCTCCTTCCATTTCTACTACCACCAAGATTGAACTTGCAACCTCAATTTCAAGAGCCATGGTCAAGCACGCTACGTACTGTCACTAAGAGGCTGGGAGGCAGGTCGAGCTGACCTTAGCATGGAGGATTGAACTTAGGAATTATGAGCTTAAGACTTTATTTAGCACGCTTTCCGTTGAATTGGGGAGGCCGACCTAGAAGCCGGAAGGGAGGAAAAGGGGCAATGATGAAAGCGTTCCCTAGGGTGTTGTTCTCTTTGCACCTGAATGATCCGGTGGATAGAT
The DNA here is from genome assembly GCA_013389805.1 of Trigoniulus corallinus. NCBI lineage: Eukaryota > Metazoa > Arthropoda > Diplopoda > Spirobolida > Trigoniulidae > Trigoniulus > Trigoniulus corallinus. The sequence goes on from JAAFCE010009126.1 coordinate 3,624,872, forward strand.
TCTTCGTCTTTATAACATGTTCTATATTGACCACCACCTTCTTCTTCTTCCTCCTCCACCTCCTGCACCTCCATCTTTATTACTGGACACTGGATATTGCATCCCTTCCATAAAATCATGCTTGGCAGCACTCATCACCTCCTTTCTTTTCTTCCGCCTCCTGTCATCATTTCCTCCACCCCCACCACCTCCTCTTCCTCATTACTTCCTCTGTTCTCCAAGCCACACATCTGCGGATGTAGTAAACATACACAATTCTAGTGTCCATTCCCCATCCCATCCCTGTCTCTAATCTCGTCTCAAATGGGTTTCTTAGTTGTTTAAGTTGTTTGAGTGTATGTGGTCACGTCAAATAGCCGTCGTAATTTCATCCCTGATTGAAACTTAATTCTGACATTATAGATAGAGAGAAAGTGTCATCCATCATCGAGTGGACAAAGATGAGAGACTTAAAGAAAAGACATAAAGAAGTGAATGAAAGAATAAGAAACCACACTCATTCCCCCCCCCCCCTCCGGCAATGGAGGGCCCTCCCCCCCTCCCCCCCCCTCTCCCTCCTTCCTCTTGTTCGGCGGTTTCCCCCCCCCCCTCCTCCTCTTCATTCCTCTTCTTCTTCTGGTCATTTTTGATTTGTCTCCCTTCCACTCTCTCTCCCCACCTATCTCCTCCCAGCCTCCTCTTGAGTGGTAACAAGAAGATGGTGATGTCCGAAATAGATTCCCGGAAAAGTCAGAGTCCATCTTCTATGTAAGAAGAAATGAATGACCATAGCCGTCAGCTGTACTTTGATTGGAATTCAGCTCTTGTTGGTGTTCTCAGGGCTTTTCACTCGATATTTTCTATCTTATTGGAATTCCGCAAGCCTTCCTGAGAGTGCTGCTCTGGAAGGGGAAGGGGTACACCCCTCCCCTCCACCGCACACTAGCCACCACGTAGCTCCGTTGATAGCCTGGGCGAGTGTTGAGTTCTTATAGCTGGCAGGGATCGATCCTGACTCGGTTAAGTTACTTTATCCGTTTGCTGAAGGAAACTCCCCACGTACGTTAAATAAACGTGCCAGTGCCTGGTCGGTAGCCAGTGCCTTGAATATGCCGTCCAAAGTTCCCCTTGATTCCAACGGGAGGAATGAGGGCCCGGCCCTGCCATCGGTGGTGAAAGGGACGGAATGATGAGGATGTCCGTGACTTTACTGCGCACCTGAGGAAAGGGAGGTGAAGGTACCCTGATCTCTCTCTTCTCTCTTTCTCCCTCTGTTCCTGTCTCTCGTTTCATTGGTGTTTTAGGGCCATTCAAATTACATTGGTCACTAGAACCCCATCCACTACGGTAATTTTGGGGTAATAACAGTACTCTGTGTTCCCAAGTGGTTACCCATGCTAGTATTAGCTGGGGTTGCGCTGTTTAATTTTGGTGATCAGACCAGAACTGGTGCGTCCAACGCAATGCAGGTGCTCCCCTCTGTCTGTCCCCCTTCTCTCTCTCTCTCTTTCTCTCACACACACACACCACGCGGTGTCTTTCACGTCAATTCCTCTCAAATGCGAACCAGGGCCGTAACGAGGGCGTGGCGAAGAAGGCGACCGCCACGGGCGCAACTGGGTTTGGGGATCAAAATGTTTAAGTTTTTTGTCATTATGGGGTTACGGGCAAGCGAAAGTTAGACACTTGCCACAGGCGCTTCATACCCCCGTTACGGCACTGATGCGAATATTGTCGGACTGACCAGACACCCATCCTCGGAGCACCAACCAGAAGGGGCCACGTCCTAGAAGCGCCTTCAAGTAGTCCACTTCGAAGTTGCGTTGGACACACCAGTTCCCGTTAGATCATTGAAGTTAAGCAGCGCACACCCACGTCAATACCAACTTGGGTGGCTGGTAAAGAACGTTGGGTGCTGCAAATTAACCCTCTTCCTCGCCTTTTCACCTATCTCCTCATCTCCCCCGGGCAGCCTTTTAAGGGGTTGACCTGTTACGGCTGCCTGGCTTACACCCCAACCCAGAAACTAATCCTAGAAGCATCAAACTTATTTTGCAGGGTCTGGCGACGAGCACGCAGTTAGTTAGTAAGACTAGAGAGTAAGTAGGGTTAGTAGGACTAGAAAGAAAAATGTGTGAAATGGTAGCCAGGATTGATCCTGGAATCACATATTTAGAACTAATCACCCTACCATAGGATCTACCGAAATTATTTAGACAATGATTTCAACTAGGTTGCCGTTGTTAATTGGCCTTTCGAACTAGTTTCTCTCTCCCTTTGTGTCCGCCCTAAATTCCTGTAAAACTAGAGCTGGAAGGGTGTGATACCTTGGACTTTACTCACCCACTTCCTTTCCATCTTTCTCCCTTTTCCCAATTTGTTGGTGTCCAGTTTGAATGTAGGGTGGACAGATGTCTTCTATATTTGAGAATAATCATTAATGACCCTAATTTTACATCTGGGACAATATTGACTTCTCATTAATGGTGATGCGTGTTGCTGCTGTTTTACAAAGCGGTGCGTGAACAGGGCGTTAAATCAATCAGCTTTAGCTTCTGCTGACCCATTCTCTTTTTTTTTTTGTCTTGTGGTAAAGTGGTGGCGACCTGGCCGGTGGCAACAAAGAGTTTGAAGGGTCGTTCTAATGACACACGGGTGGATCAAGCAAGTAAATGACCAGATACATGGGGCTTCTTTTTTTAATGATGTTGCGTAGTTATTGTCTATGTGTCATGAGTTTATATGGTTGACGGTCTTGGTGCCCATTGTCCACTTTTATTTTTACTTCCTCCCTCTCCCCTATCCTCACTCCATTCACTTTTTAACTACCCCCCTCCCCGTTCCCCTTCCCTTTCCTCCTCTACCCCCCGCTTTCGTTTTCCTCGTTACTCATCTGCGCACACCTCTCTTTATCCTTTTCTGTTACTTTCTGGCGAGACTTGACCACAACCTGTAGTTTATGTTTTATTTATTCATATGTTAGGGTGCTTGTTGTTTTAATCTGGATGTTAATGGAGAGTGGACGGCGGCCGGCCATCCTTCTGACCGGCGGCCAGTTTAACTGGTGCTGAGTTGAGAAGATATCGATCGGCGATGTCTGAAAAGAAATATTATGTGATGATGATGAGGATGATGATGATGATGCTCCTTTAAATATAGCGTGTTAGAACCCTATCAAGTTGACCACTCCGCCCTCCGCCTTTAACCCTTTTATTAACATATCCCTTTTAACGGACACTGATTATGAATACGCTAACGTGTAATGTGAAGGCCAAAAATAAATTTTTTGTCGTTCAAAAGTAATTTTTTTTGTCCTCAAAAATGTGAAATTCAAAAGAAGGGGGGGAAGGGGTTAACGCTTGTGAGGAGGTGAAGGGTGACTGGAAAAGATAGACGTAAAATGAGGTATCGGTTGCTTAAAAGTGGGTCAAAACCCTTTTCTGTCTGCGCAAATTCCGTTTCAAGATATTTATTTAGACTGGCTGATGGTTGAAAGAGTTGTTTGCGCATGCGTTTTTGAAAGATGCTTTCTTTCCTTGCTTACCCCTTTATTTGAATTTGTTGTTTACTTTTATTGAAAATCAATTTTTTTTTAAAAAAAAAAAGGGGGGGGGGAAGATTTTTGTATCTTGACTCTTCTCCTTTTTTTTTATTAAGAGGACAATTTTCATTTTGAAGTTAATGATGAGAGGCGTTGATTGTATGCGGTGGTGGATTCCTCTTTTCCCTCATTATCTTCCTCTCCCCCGTTTTCAATGTTTATATTTGCAAAAAGGGTCAAGAGGGCAAGGAGCTGCCACAAGGTCATTTGACTCGACCACTACTGTGCTGAGATTTGTTCTACTATGATAAGTGGAAATTAAAATAACCGTTGTTGATGTTGTTTTGAATGTCCAGTTGGTTTTAAAAGAAAAACAAGTACTGTATCTGATATTGGTTTCATCATCGACTAGACTGGAGAGGAAGTGGACTGAGTTCAATTCCTACAGTAGGTGTGTTTAAAATGTTGCCTGCCTGCATGTGCTCCTAGTTGACTCCGCCGCCAGAAGAACGGGATTTGTTTGTTGGTGTTTAAGGGCCCTTCAACTACAAGGTCATTAGAGCCCCATCCACTGTGTAGTTCTGATGCAGGGACTGCACAGACACACTACACTAATGCGACGATTTTTGGATACTAGCGGTACCCAGTTTTCCCAAGCGGCCACCCATGTCAGTACTAACTGGGGTTGCGTCGCTTTACTTCAGTGATCAGACGAGAACTGATGTGTCCAACGCAACTCGCCGCTCCCAGAAGAACGGGAGGGCAAGCTCTTATTCTTACTTCACATCTAATGTTTGTTTCCCCCAACCCCTGATAATAGCAGTCAACTAATGAAGGGGTCACTTGAGGTCACTCGCTTAGCGGAGAGAAAGAGAGCAAGAGAGAGACAGAGAGAGAGGCTAGGGGTGAACCTGCGAAATTCGAGCTCGAAATTGAGGGACACTGTCTGCCATTTAATAAATGTCGTTTTTTTAGATAATTTTGGTCGGTATCTTCGCGAGTTAAGGTGATTTACCTACGTAAGGTGGCGCGGGCTCCTACATCTGGAAATTTCGTCCCGACCTACTGTACATGACTATATTACGACCAACCTAGGTAGCTCAGAAGGTAGCGTGCTCTATTACTGTGTCACTAGTTTCAGGTTCGATACTGGATCGAGGTGGGTTGGCTTCTTTCCGGCGAGAGAGAAAGAGGTCTCAAGTTCGCCTTCCGTCCGTCGGATGGGCAGTAAAGCCGGTACCCTACTATGTGGTGTACGATGTCATTTGCACGTAAAAGAACCCTCTCTACTATGCAACGGATAGATGAGGCAAAAATTTCCAGGTGTAGGAGCTCGCCCCCTGGCGTCGGTAGCATCCCCCAACGAACACTAGACCGACGATAAAAAAAAGCGTAGGGGTGCAGCTTTGGCCGGCAACCGGCTGCAGAAAAAATCTATGACCAATATATCGCCCTTGTGTCCATTCAGAGGGACAAGATGGGTACCCGACCCTGCCATAGGCGGGAAAAGGGTTAGGAGTTGCTTTAGTGGGGGTATGGAAAAAGACCACGTCTTTCCGAAATCGGATGGAAGTTGATGCTGTGAATTTGGGTGCTTCCTTTCCTGTCGCTCACTGTAAAGTAGCCAGCCCATTTTGTTGTTCGTTGGTGTTTTAGAGGGCCCTTTAATTACAAGGTCGTTAGAGCCCCGTCCACTGCGTAGTTCTAATGCAGAGACTGCACAGACACTACACTAATGGGACGATTTTTTTCCCCAGTTTTTCCAAGCGGTCACCCATTTCAGTATTAGCTGGGGTTGGGTTGCTTAACTGCAGTGATCAGACGAGAACTGGTGTGCCGAAAACAATTTGCCCCTCCCTAGCCATCCCGAATCGATCCTGCAACCATGACCTTGAGGCATGTTCTACTATTGTATTTTAAGGCAAGGCGCAAAATTAGACCGCAGGGTGACGCAGCCCTGCGAAATTCTGCTAGCAGGCAATCACTGTTACGTTGAAAGCCATTTTAGTTGACGCGAATTGCAAACCAGTATGTTGAAAAACTGCGATTCAATGTGTGGTGATTGCCTGCTAGGAGAATTTCGCAGGGCTGCGTTACGCTGCGTCACCCTGCGGCCTCATTTTGCGCCTTGCCTAAGAGCCGCTGGTTCGTCTGCCATCCTAAACGTGTGGTTCTGGGTTTTTTTTTACTTACTCGGTTTCGGTTGGAATAGAAATTTATTGCTGTTCTTTTGTACTCGACCGTGGTTGGCAGTAACAAAGGTTCCATCCTCTTCTTCCTGTAAAATAGGAACGACGCTCCGCCGAGTGACGTGACATTTGCACCCTATAAATGACTGTTTAAAAGTTGTTTGTTTTGAAGAGATTTGGTTGCCCGCCGCCACCACTTTGCAATCAATAAAATTAAAGTTGAGACAAATTAGTTGGAATTTTTCGACAAAATGGCGGCAAACGGAATGGGTGTCAGGGGTTTGTTAATATTTGCTTCGTGCCCTCTCTTCCTTTCCTCCTCCCCTCTTTCCTCCCCCCTTTACTGTTCTAGTATTTGCCCACGGCCTGCCCCAACACCTCCCATTTCTTAAATCCATCATTTCCTTTCCCCACCTCCCTTTCTTTGCTCCTCCTCTTTCTGACGCGATCACCCCACCTCCCCCCCCCTTTCCCCCCCCCCCTTTTTACTCCCCCCTCCTTCTAACATATTGTCTAATTAATGCCCTATTTTTCATTATCGCATGATGACGCCTCTTATTTGGCCCCTCCCTCCCTCCCTCCTCCCCTCCTTTGTTTTAATCTCGTCCCCCTTCCCTACCTCCTCATGCTCTGTTTTCTTTGTCTCCTCCTCCTTCTCCAGGCCCCTTTCTTTATTGTCACTCCCCCCTTCCACCGTCCCTCTTGGTGATTCTAAGTCGAATCTCAATAATCAACTTTAGGATTGGAGATTCCGCTGAGAATTTCTAATCCATTTGTAGCCTACCCCTAGCGACTGCCCTTCTCCCTACCTCCTAGTGGCTGTCCCTGCCCCTTACTCCCTTCAACTCCACCCCACCCCCTCCACCCCTGCTCAACTTTAGAAAAATTAATGACCCGCTTTTGATAAATGAAAGGAGTCAAAAGGGGTTGTTGAAGATGGGATGCTGGAGAAGAGTTCATTCGTAGTTACTATGGCAACCCGATTGCCCAAACGTGTCTCGTTAGACGGGAATCTTAGGTCTGTAAGTTGGTGTCAGGGGTGCCTAAGAATCTGTTCTGCTCAGGAAGTCAACTTGGATTTTACGGGCGTGTCGATTGATACTACAGTACTAATACTACTACGGTGGGATGTGGCAATGCATGCTGGCTGAGATGTGGGGGGGGGGGGGGTTTCTGCGCACGAATGGTGTCATTGCTTGCTGGCCGGTTATCTTGTCTCTTGCTTGTTGCTACATTGATCTGCGCGTAAATTTGACTATACATACATCGGGTTCATTTTGAAGTAGAGGGTAGCACCCCGCCTCTGGTGACGCAGTGGGTAGCGTGTTCGGTGACTGCGTCAATGGTTCGAGGTTCGATACTAGGTCGAGGTGATTTGACTTCTTTATCGGGCGAGAGAGAAATGCCCCAAGTGCGCCTTCCTTCGGATGAGAAGTAAAAGCGAGGTCCCGTGTGGTGTACGATGGCATTTGCACGTGAAAGAACCCTCTCTACTATGCAAAGGGTCGATGAGGCAAAATTTCCTGGTGTAGGCACTCGCCCCCTGGCCTCCGTGGAATGCCCCAACGAACAGTAGACCGACGATAAATAAGCATAGGGGTTGCAGCTTTGGTCGGCAACCGGCTGCGGAAAAACACTGTCCAATAGATCACCCTTGTGCCCATTCAGAGGGACAAGATGGGTACTCGACTCTGCCATAAGAGGGTTACGAGTTGTCAGTTTGCTTTCTTGCTGTAGAAGGTTGTACCTGGAGGTTGACCATGAATGGTTCTATGCTAAACATTAGATTACACGCCACTACCCTGCCCTTACCCCTCCCCTGACTCTCTCTCTCTCTAATCGGTGTCCCTGCATCCACTTCAATAAGTGTAACATGTGTGAGATCGATTCCACCTTATTTGGATGTCGTCCATTCACTGGTGTATATGGTAGTGTGTGTAGTTGAGGGGGACGTGATGGAAGATAGACAGGAGTGGAGGGCTAGAACCAGTAGACCCGACCCTGCCATAGGCGGGTAAGAGTTTGATGATGATGTCTATTCAATGGTGTCGTGTCTCTTTTATTTTTCCTCCTCCTACTCCTCCCATTTTCTGGTTGAAGGACGGTGGTCATTTTTAACAATGTGATATGGAGCGCCTTCCTTTTATTTGAGTAGTCAGTGGAGGGGCACCTGTGACCGTCAGGGTCATAATGGTAATGTCAATTGTGTCCATTACAGTTTTGATACTGTCCATAAATTAAAATGAAAATGAGGGTCAGTGGTCAGATGTTAGCCATTGGATGGGTTTGACGTGAACATGAAATATGGTGTACGTTTTAAAAAGGAATTGAAGCGAAAAAGAATGTAGAGGGCGTGTCGACTCTGAAATTAGAAGTGAAAATAACCGGTGCGTCGTAGTTTGTGGTATCGTGTGCAGCTGACCGGATATGAAACAATCCTCTCCCCATTACACTTTTTGAGCCGTATACTGCAAGATAGACGAATTATGTTGCTGGACATTGGTCTTGAGACGTTTCCCCCCCCCCCCCCCCCTAAAAATCGAAGATGGCCTCGAGAAAGACAAACGAAATGGACGCAGATGACCAATGCTGCAGAAATTGTCCATTAAAATCGAAATTGGAAATCGAACCCGACAACGACGAGAGAGATAGGATTGATGAAGGCTTGACCGAAAGATTTACGCCCTAACATAAACGGAAAGGAGTAGGAGGACAAGAGATTTAAGATAAAAAAAAATGGAAGTTGTGGTCAAGAGCCATGTAGGGTCATTCATAAAATGTCGGGAGTCTTATGGATCGACAGGAATAACATTTCTGTCACCTTCGTTCCTGATTATGTGTTGCCATGTTTAGCTCGTGAGATTAATAGTTTGACATCAACCAGTTATTACTCGGACACTGGACAACGGACACTTTTCGTCCGCCACAGGTTTATTTCCGTGTAGAAAGGGTTCCTTGGTGCCCTAAATTGAATCAATGATTTCAACTGTTCTTTGTTTATTACAGCCGTGGTTCTTCGCCTCAATGGCTGAATGGTAGTGCGGTTTATTGCTGAGTTGATGGATGTAGGTTCGATCCTGGCCGACTTCCAACTGCGATTTCCGAGATATATACGCGTAGATTGGCAAAATTCTTAGATGTAGAGGTTCGCCTCCTAGCATCGGCAAATTATCTTTAGCGGCAGAAGCAAACAAACAATGATGTTGCTACTCAAAAGAAACTGTCACTGACCACGACGTGCATGTGTGTTGGTGGTCACTCTGGAATTTTAATGTGTTCGATAGATGGCAGGCGTGTGTTCGGAAGTGATTTCCAGTCCATTTAAAAGTCATAAACGTAAACAATCCATCAATGGACTCCCTCCCATTCGTATCTGAATCGCATTGTGTGCGCCAATTTTGTGGTCAGTAGATAAATCCGTTTCATAAATGGACACCACTTCCCCATTTCGTTTTTGGCACCACCACCCCCTCCTACTCGGCTCCATCACAGCCTTGAGAGGGTACCTTCTACTATTGCGCCTCTTTTATTTTGATGAATACGTCTTACATGTTGTGGGTAGTAGTGTCCAGGGATATAAAGTTGACCATTTAGATTGTAAGAATTCACTTTTATGGAAAAAAGGGTAGTTGATGGACGACTGACCAAGACGGAGAAGGACATCATGCACTTAAAAGGAATTGATATGGCGTCTGCGGCACTGACGTGCTCTATAAAATTGATATTTGGACAGGCAGATTTTTTGGCACCCCCAACCACTACCCTCACCCCCAATCTTCTTCCTCTCCATTTGGTACATCTGCATCCTTATCATTTGAGAGGCAATTTTCGTAGACTGAAGAAGTTGACCCTTTACCCGCCGCGGGGGCGTAGTGGTTAGCACGCTCGGCAACTACCCAGTAGTTCTAGGTTCGATACTGGACCGTGGTGGGTCGGCTTCTTTCGGGCGAGAGAGAGAGAAAGAGAAGCCGCGAGTGTGCCTTCTTTCGGATGAGAAGTAAAATCGAGGTCCCGTGTGGGTGTACGATGTCACTTGCACGTAAAAGAACCCTCTCTACTACGCAACGGGTAGATGAAGCAAAATTTCCAGGTGTAGGAGCTCTCCCCCTGGCGTCGGTAGCATTCCCCAACGAACACTAGACTGACGATAAATAAGCGTAGGGGTAACCGGCAGGATTGCTGCAACCGGCTGCAGAAAAAACTATGACCAATATACAGGTCCGGCGCTACATTTTGCGGGGCCCTGTGCAAACTAATTAAGCGGGGGCCCTTCTATCAATAGGTTCATTAATCTGAATGCGCGGGGCCCTGTGCCTCGCACACCCATCACGCCGGCCCTGCTAATATATCGCCCTGTGTCCATTCAGAGGCATAAGATGGGTACCCGACCCTGCCATAGGGGGAAAAAAGGGCTCTTTTTGCTACTGTTCGTTGGAGCACCCGACCGACGCCAGAGGGCGAGGTACTACACCTTGAAATTTTGCCCCATCTACCTGTTGCGTAGTAGAGAGGCGGCCCTTCATAAAGAAGTTAGTTAGCCTAATGTCAATAGATGCACGAGGGTTGTCAGCAGCCGGCTGCAGGAAAAATACTATAGGGTCAATACTGTATACCTCCGACTTTGCCATAGGCGGAAACGTACCAACCATCCTACTGCGACTTGATTCTTCCAATGAGAGACGCAAGACAAAAGGGGTTAAGATACACTTTGGTCTTCACCTCAAGGGTGACGCTCGTACTATTCTCTTTCTATCTTTCGTCTTCCCCATGGCCCGAGGGCATCTTATTCTATTTTCGTCACTGTCCATTCTTCAATTACCTGTTCAAATAAACGAATTTCAGTTGATGCTGTTGCGCTTTAGTGGTCATCTCGTCTTTCAGAGTTGATCCTCTGTCTTTTCCCATCCCTTCTTAGCTGTCATTAAGTCCCCCCCCCCCCTTCTTCCGTTCTTCTTCTCCTGCTCCTCCCTTTCCCCAAACTTTTCCCTGACCCTCTCGTTTTACTGTCACCGCATCTCCTGCCCATACACCTACACCTTCCCCCACTCCATCTTCAGGACGACATCTATTGGTGTTCAACTGATTGAATGTTGTCTATTATTAGTTCTCTTTCGTATCACTTCCTTTTTTTCTTTTTCGTTGTACTGTTAATGTCTTAGGTGTGCGGGGGTGGAGGTTGTTTGATGGTGTCAGTGGTGGTCCTTTTTTTTTTTTCGTTACGAGTGATAATGATGCACACATCGAGAAGAGATCCGTGTTCAGGCAATTTATCATCTGCCATTTCGATATAATTTCTTGATTTAATTACAGTGGTGGTTTTCTAGATTTATGTTTGTGGTATATCCATTATCTGTGAGATATGTCAGAGATGAAATGGCGGAAAGAACTCTTGTATATTTTTTTTTTCAAATGACCCCCCCCACCCTCCCCTCCCTTCTCCCCCCCCCCCCCCGCATCCCATGAATGATGGTGATTTAGAAGTAGGTTTTTTTTCGTCACTGTGTCCATCATCCGGCAAAAAAATTCAATTGGTGGACAGTCTTTTCTTAGCGGATGATGATGATGCTGCCGTTGCTTGAATTTTTTTCCCCTTCCCCCTTTTTGTTTTGTCCAGTACGTGAGGAGAATCGAGAGAAAATGACCCGCCCTTTCTCTACTCTCTCCTTCCTTTCTTCCTCCGGCCCTAGGCTCCTTACCCCCTCCTCCTCTTCTTCCCACCCACCTCCTCGCTGCTTCACCAAACTTGAGATTGATGACCCTTGTTAACTTCGATTTTTTTGTCCATTTTTTTGAAGCTTTCACTTGAGAGTGTATTTTTTGACCTTCCCTACTCTCCCCCTCTCTCTCTCTCTCTTTCACCCCTTAAACTTCTTCCGTTTTTTACTTCCTCCCAACCTCCCCCCTCCCTGCCCGTGAACGTGATGGATAGAAGATGGACTACGTGTGAAGGGGGCTGCAATCGGTACAGTGGACCAGTTTTTGGACGCGTTTGACCATCAAACGTGTCGTTTTAATTTAAACGATTGGGGGATAACGTTGTGACCCGCCACTTGGTGGTTAGCACGCTCGGCAACTGCGTCAGTAGTTCTAGGTTCGATACTGGACCGAGGTGGGTCGGCTTCTTTCGGACGAGAAAGAGAGAGAGGCCGCGAGTGTGCCTTCTTTCGGATGAGAAGGAAAACCGAGGTGCCGTGTGGGTGTACGATGGCACTTGCACGTAAAAGAACCCTCTCTACTACGCAACGGGTAGATGAGGCAAAATTTACAGGTGTAGGAGCTCGCCCCCCCCCCCCCGGGCCCGGAGAACACCCCCCAACGCACAAGATGCGTTGCTTAACTTCAATGATCGGACGCAATTCACCGCTCCCACATCTCGGTGCAGTATCGAACCTAGAGTCAGTGGCGCAGTAAGTCGAGCACGCTGCCTATTGCGCCACCAAGGCACAGGTCTATTAACTGTCCAGTGCACTTAGTAAATTATAAAAGTGACCAATTATGTAATGAAGGCAGTGACCAGACAGACGAAGAGAGAAAGGAAGAGCTTTGACAGGAGGACGTTGCTAATTGTCGTCTGAAATTAGATGAAATGTCTTGCTGTAACGGGACAACGGTGAGCGGGAAGGATAGTGGAAGACACCCGCCCCTTCCCACTTCTGCATAATTCATGTAGTGACCGCTTTCAGACAGAAAATTCTCAGTGGTCAGACGGTCAACAGAAAGGGGAAAGAGAGAAGATCAAACGAGTGATAGAAATAGATGGGATAGTAGCTGATGAATTAACTGATTACTACGGCCCGTTATACCTGAATGCCATAATCCTTTGGTCACCTCTTGTGATGACCATGAAGGGGTTGCAACAGGTCTCATGAATTGGTCAGTGGTCCCACAATATGTCTACCTATATAGGCCTCTCTGGTACCCCTCGTCTTTCTTGTTCTCTTCCTTCCCGTCAGTTTAGGCAATTCAGTAGTACTGTAGCGTGTCCATGACTGCAGGTTCGATTCTGAGGTGAGAGGGGCAAGGAGGCTCCAGGTGTGCCTACCCACGATGGGAAGGAAATAAGGCGGGTGTCTTGCCGTGTACCATGTCACCATACTGCACGGTAAAGAAAACCCTTTCTATGCGGAATAAATTAGACGGGGAGTGAAAAAAGCGACTCCTAACTCTCTTCCCGCCTATGGCAGGGTCGAGTACCCATCTTGTCCCTCTGAATGGACACAGGGGTGATCTATTGGACAGTGTTTTTCCACAGCCGGTTGCCGACCAACGCTGCAACCCCTATGCTTATTTATCGTCGGTCTACTGTTGTTGGGGCACTTCCAGGATGCCAGGTGGCGAGCTCTAACACCTGGGAATTGTGCCTCATGTAACCGCTACATAGTAGAGAGGGCCCTTTTACGTGCAAATTCCATCGTACACCGTACAGGACCTCAGTTCCAATTCTCATCCAAAGGAAGGCGCACTCGCGGCCTCTCTCTCGCCCGAAAGAAGCCAACCCACCTCGGTCCTGTATCGAACCTAGAACGACTGACGCAGTTACCGGACTCGCTATCCGCTGCGCCACCGAGACGGGTTAAAGAAATTATGCGTGTAGGTGTTCACAAAATTCCCCTGATTTGTCAACTCGTCCCTGCACCACCTGGCGTCGGTAAATTGCATTAGCTCATTTTTTCTCCCAACCCCCCCCTCCTACTGTGTTCGTAAGTGTCGTTTGTTGATGCTTTAGGGCCCTTCAACTACAAGGTCATTACAGCCCCGTCCACTGCATGGGCCTAGTGCAGAGACTGCACAGACACTACACTAATGCAACAATTATTGGGTATTAACAGTACCCAGTGATCTCAAGCGGCCAGGGAGCGGCTAATTACGTTGGACAAACCAGTTCTCGTCTGATCACTGAAGTTAAGCAACGCAACCCCACTTAGTACTGACATGGATGGCTGCTTGGGAGAACTGGGTACCGCTAGTATCCAAAAATCGTCGCAGTAGTGCAGTGTGTGTGTACAGCCTCTGCATCAGAACTACACAGTGGACGGGGCTCTAAGGACCTTGTAGTTTAAGGCAGTGCCGTAACGGGGGTATGAAGCGCCTGTGTCAAGTGTCTTAACTTTCTCTTCCCCATAACCCAATGATGACGAAAAACTTAAAACATTTTGCGCCCCAAACCCAGTTGCGCCCGTGGCGGCCGCCTTCTTTGCCACGCCCTAGTTACGTCTTTGGTTGAAGGACCCTAAAACACTAACAAACAAACAAACCCAAGCGGCCACCCATGTCAGTACTAGCTGGGGTTGCGTTGCTTCACTTCAGTGTTGAAACGAGAACTGGTATGTCCAACGCAATAAGCCGCTGTTGTTTAAGTGTTGTGGAAGACGGGAAGGAGAGTGTTCTGAATGGTCTTGGGACAGCTTGGAGGTTTGATTGACTCACCACCAGAGGGATCTAGTGTGCGCAGAATAGCTATTGTTCATCACAGTTATGTAATCTTCTGTCTTAATAAGGGATGTGGTGCTTTGTTTGCACTTGATTTGATTCTTTGCTTGAAGATGCTCGATTCTCTCGTCGTCATTTACCGTCTGGTTCCTTCCTCTCTCACATACAGTCGTTTACCCCTTTATTTCCGTCCCCTTCTCTCTGTCTCTCCCTCCCTCTCTCTCTCCCCTCTCTCTCTCCTACCCCTTTTTTCAATTTTTCTCCCCCATTTCGTCCTCCTCCTCCACTTTCTGTTAACATGTAAATTTGAATGACATTTTTCTGTGTCTTGAATATGTAAACATCTGAGGCTCCACTCTCTCACACACACACAGTGCCTGTACTTCACTAAAAGCTATGGAAATTACGCATCTCCCCTTCCCCAATCTCTTCTACCCCTTTACCTTTACCTTACCCCCTTCATACATACACACCACTCACGAAATTCACGTATTTCAATAAGAGAAAATTAATTCTTGTCATAAAACTGAGATGAGCCTGGAGATGAGAAACAAGATAAGAGTTTGCCAGTTGTTATCACTGTCAGGGGAGAAAAAATAGTGGGGGGATATTTGTACTTCTGTCAAAAAAAAAAAAAAAAAAAAAAAATGAAGGGGGAGAGGTGTACAAAAATGTCGAAAGTAACGTCATGGGAATAATAGTGTTGCTATAATCAAATGCTCTGTCCCATTACGGAATGTAGTAGCATTCAAAAATAGGGAGGGAACACTGCTTCTGCTGACGGAAGGCGAAGAACTTTAGGTGACAATTCCTCTACCCCTTTCCTCCTCCCCTACTCCCCTTCCCTCTTCCTCCTCCATAGGCCAGAAGCCCAGAACAAACCTTGATGTCGCCCTGGCGGGGAAGCGAGCCTGTGTACTTTTAATCTTACCAGGTAAATAGGATACGCTACCATTGCAGCAAAGAAAGAATGATCCCTTACGTCAACTAGGTCGGCCCCGATCGAGGCATTGATTTTCTTGTAGGGGTGGCTCATTACTCTACTCTCTAAATGGGCCCCATATCTCAGGGTTAGGGAAATCAGCCTCGGTGGCATAGAGGTAGAGTGCACGGCTACTGCTGCGGTTCCAGGTTCGATTCTGAATCGAGATAGTTTGGCTTCTTACAGCCGCGAGAAAGAGAGCCCCCCCCCCCAGTGCGGCGTTTCCGTCGGGTTGGAAAATAAAGCCATGGTCCTGTTTGGTGGGTACGATACCAACTTAAAATTGGGTAAAATTTCTAGGTGTAGGACCTAGCTCTCCTCCCCTTCTCGGTGGAGGAAAGCCAAAACAACTCCAAACCCTTTTCCCGCGTATGGCAGGGTCGGGTACTCATTTTGTCTCTCTGAATGAACACAAGGATGATGTATTGGACGTTGTTTTTTTCCGCAGCCGGCTGCCGACCAAAACTGCAACCCCTATGCAGTCTACAGTTGGTTGGGGGACTCCACCGACGCCAGGGAGGCTAGCTCCTACACTTGAGAATTTCGCCTCACCTACCCGTGGCATAGTAGAGATGGTACTTTTATTTCTCTACCGAAGGAAGGCCCACTCAGGGCTTCTCTCTATCTTTCTCTCGCCCGAAAGAAGACAACCCTCCTAGATCCAGTACCGAGCCTGGAATCACTGGCGCAGTAAATCGAGCACGTTTTCAATTGCGCTACCGAGTCAGGTGAAAGCTCCAAAAAAGTACAAAGTAGTCCGACGATAAATAAATATTCTGTTGGCAGCCTGCTGCATTAAAATATCCGGCTGGTAGGTCGCCAATGTGGCCCAATGGGGCAAAATTGGGGACCCGATCGTGTCCCAGAGGCGGAAATGAGAATGGTAGTTGCTTTCATCCCAGGGTTGGGACCATGGTGAAAGATTGCTGATCTATGGGAGATGTTGAATGCGAAAATTGGATGACGGCGTTTTTTTGAATGACCCTCTTTTCCATCATATTGGGAGAAGGAGGGAGGCGGAATGGAAATTAAAAGAGCTCTAGGCCCTTTCCGATTAGGTTCTTTAGGATGTGTTGCCAATTGCCCTGTCTGTCAGGGGCCTATTTGACGTTCGTTTTATTGTTTTTAACATTTAAAATTGAATCTGTCGGGCGAGGAAGAAAAGGAGTAAATAAATGGGGGCAGGGGTGGGGTTTTCTCAATTGTGGT
Organism: Trigoniulus corallinus; assembly: GCA_013389805.1. Taxonomy (NCBI): domain Eukaryota; kingdom Metazoa; phylum Arthropoda; class Diplopoda; order Spirobolida; family Trigoniulidae; genus Trigoniulus; species Trigoniulus corallinus. The sequence goes on from JAAFCE010009126.1 coordinate 3,641,202, forward strand.
CACGATCATATTACGGAAGCTCCATAGTGTCATCAGGCATTGTTTCTACCGCCCTGGCCTATTCAATATTATATTTTTTCTGTAAATAAAAAAAGGGGGAGGGGATAGGAATGCGGAATCTTCTTCTTGAATTTTATTTTATTTTGGTCCTTACTATAAGGTGACGGGGGTAAGTGTGGGGGGTGTAAGGAATGCACTCTCATCCACTCGGAATTTGTTTTTTTTATGACGTTCCCTCGTGTGTGTCCTCTCTAGAGATATGCTGTTGGAATAGGCGGATCTACACCCACACTACCCTGAAGTCCATAAAATTGAATAAACCTAGTGCACTTAAGTTGCCCATATTGGTCCCAGATGCCTTTTGCAGTTGCCTCTACAACCATTTTATTTCTACTGAAAGGAAGAGTGGGGGAGTCCTCCCAATCCTCAACCCTTCCTTACTCTACTCCTTACCCCAATTTTAATTCCTCTGTTGTTTGAGTTTCCTTTCTCTGTCGTCTGTTTGCAACGTCGTTTTCTTCAGCCCCCCCCCCCCCCCCCCCCCCCCCCCAAGGCATTAAGAGTCGTCGTCTTACAACACTCGTTTATACACGGAAGTTGTTGGCGGTTAAGGAATCGCTTTGGGCTATTCAGAACTCCTTTTTTGTCCTTCCGACTCCATCGTTTCACCGTCTCCCCTCGGCATACTCATCCGTCCCGTCGTCGTCTCCCTCGTCGCCCCCCATCCGTTCCTTCGTTAATTGCCATTTAATGATCACCGACGTGGGCGACCTTTTGGCACGCTCCTAGCCGTAGATGATGATAACGTTACGGAGCGCCGTAGGTGATGAGTTGTTTGTCGACCATGCTAGTGATGTCATAACTTGCTTCATACATTAGTGCCCTTACACCTTTTTGTTAGCTCTAAGTAACCAGTCTAATGAGATCCTCCGTTTAACTCAAAAATATGCAGCAGTGGTCCCCCCAACTCTCTCCCTCTCTCTCACCCTCTCTTTCTCCATCTCTTTCGACCTGTCTCTCCCTCTCCTTCTCTCTCCCTTCCTCTCCTTCTCTCTCTCCCCTCTCTCCCCCTCTCCCTCTCTTTCCCTCCCTCTCCTTCTCTCTCTCCCTTCCTCCCCTTCTCTCTCTCTTTCCATCTCTCTCTCTTTCCATCTCTCTCTCTCTCACCCTCTCTTTCTCCCTCTCTTTCGCCCTCTCTCTCACCCTCTCTCTCTCTCCCTCCCTCTCTCTTCCGCTCTCTCTCCCTCCTTGGCAGGGAACGCCTTATTGCGTTGGACACACCAGTTCTCGTCGGATTACTGAAGTTAAGCAACGGACCCCAGCTAGTACTGACATGGGTGGCCGCTTGGGAAAACTGGGTACCGCTAATACCCGAAAATCGTCGCATTAATGTAGTGTCTGTGCAGTCTCTGAATAAGAACTACACTGTGGACGGGGCTCTAATGACCTTGTAGTTGAACGGTCCTAAAGGTTTCTGAAAGGTTTCAGGTTCTGAAAGGTTTCAGGTTCGATTCTGCGAACCGAGACTGTAGTGAGTTGGACACACCAGTTTTCGTCTGATCACTGAAGTTAAGCAACGCAATCTTAGTTGGTACTGGCATGGGTGAACGCTTGGGAACGCTGGGTACTGCTAATACCCAAAAGTCGTCGTAACAGCGTATTGTCTATGCAGACTTTAGATTAGAACTATTTAGCGGACAGGGCTGTAGTGACCCGCATTTTTCATAATCTTGTGAGTGAACCAAAGTGTAGCAGTGAGAGGACCGCTTGACCACACGCATTTTGTAAAATCTCTCCACACCACCACCCCTTTGTCCTCTTGCTTGCTTGTGGGAAAGAAGTGGGCAGTTGCGTGTCTGCCATGTCGTGTGACGACTTGATGAAAGACAACACGATCCCCTTCAGTGACCACGCGGCACCTCCCTCACTCATATTTGGAGGGAGTGGCTCGTCAAATGTGGATGGTCAGACGCCATTGGCAAGAGAATGGACCACGTTTTTTTTTTTACGAGCAGTCGGGGATTAATTAGAATTTTTGATCCACCCAGAATAAATTGTCCACATACACACACGCCAGTTTTACCGATCGCCGCGGTTTTGGGAATGCACGAGGAGCAGCGGTAAAAGGTCACCAGGGACGTAAGTAGGAGAGGGTGGAGATGTTGTTAGTGGACAGTTCAGAGTCCTGAAGGGTAAAAAAGAGGTCGCTAGGTGGTGGCCATCTCTGTACCATCATCTGGTGATAGTGAGAAGAATTTATTTCCTGGATGAAAAACGGGAATGCAATTAGATACCCTTCCCTCCTCCTGGCTAGTTGATGCTGCTACTGACCACTGACCACATTAACAACTTCTAACCCTTTCCCGCCTATGGCAAGATGGGGTACTCATCTTGTCCCTCTGAATGATCTATTGGACGGTGGTTTTCCGCAGCGGGTTCCCCAACCCAATCTGCAACCCCTATGCTTATCGTCGGTCTACCCTTTCGTTGGGGCACTCCACCCGCGACGCCAGTGGGGCGAACTCCTACACCTGGAAATTTTGCCTCATCTACCCTTTGCATAGTAGAGAGGGTTCTTTGACGTGCCACCGTACACCACACGGGACCTCGATTTTACTCCTCGTCCGAAGGAAGGCGCACTCTGGGCCTCTCTCTCTCTCCCGAAAGAAGCCAACCCACCTCGTTCCAGTATCGTACCTGGGACCACTGACGTACTAAATCGAGCACGCTATCAATTGCGGCACCGTGGTGGGTCCTGGTGGGCAAATATTAATTCAATTAAATTGTATTTTTTGATAAATAAACAAGAGGTGGACAAGAGTGGCAAGGGGAAGATGAATGGGTGGTAATTAGTTTCTCATCTCTCACCTGATCACATATCTACTACCTGTCTGCTCCTGCTGCCGTCTTCTTCCGGTTCACTCTTTTTTATGATGGTCGTTTTACATAATTAATCATCCGGTGTGTGTAATCGATCAGGATTCGTGCTTCTACGGCGATAAAACGTACACGTATTTAATGAATAGATTTCCCTAACCCCTTCACCCACCCACTCCATCCAGGTAAATGCACACCTGCGATTTTTGATCGATTTGTTCATCTTTCAATCCATTGGCTGTTCAACGTCCGCATCACTCTTGACTATGATGTGTGTTCAGTGATCCACACGATGTATCAGGGGCTTCTGATCTTTATTCTGTTCCCCCCCCCTCATTTCCTTTTTGTCCCTCACCCACGGTAACGTCAGGACTCCTTCCTTACTTCACCCCTTACCACTCCTCGGACGGTCGGCTTCGGTGACTCAATAATAGCGTGCTTGAGTTGGTGTTCGCCACTGCAGGTTCGAGTCCGTGGTAATCGAGATGGATGGCTTCTTTTCCTCAGGTGAGGTGGAAGAATGGTAGTCCCCAACTCGCCTTCCGTCACCGGATGGAACTTGAGTTGTTAAGTCGGCGTCCTGCTGAGTCGGGGGAGATGTAGGATGCAGGGTAAAAGAACCTTTCTAAACGGATTAAATTATACAGTACGTATAGATAGGGCGAAATTCCCAGGTGCAAGATTTTACCCTCTTCCCCCTCCGGCGCCGGTAAATTGCCTTCTTCGGTATAATGGCCCTCGTTAAGGCGAGTAATCTTTCCCGGACACTAGGCCTAGCCATTCTTGAAGTTAATTTATTTTTATTGTTACGTCAATGAGCCCTCTGTGGTTCCTCACTCCCCTCTCCTCCCCCGCTCGGTAATTAAATTTGGAAATTAAAGGTTGAGAAAATGTCTCATAAAACGATAAATATCAGTTTTTATTTCCAAACGGCCGGATAGGGATTTGATCCGCAGCACTTCTACTCAGAACTAACGTCGATGGACGCATGCGCAGTGGTGTTTCTAAAGTCGACTTGCTCCTCTGATGATGTTGGAGTAAATGAGTTTCTAAATGAAGAGGCAGTAGCATAAATGTAATTGGCAGTTGGGTATGAGCCGTAAAAGGTAAGGAGAGGGATTATGACCTTCCTTACCCCTCTTCTCTAAGTCATGTAGTCCCTCGATCTCTCTCACACCCCTGTGTGCATATTTAGAATATGGTCAGGAGGAGTTCGTTAGGTCCATTACGGGAATGCTGGTGGTAGAAATCGGGGAGCGGCCAATTGCTTTGGACACACCAGTTCTCGTCTGATCACTGAAGTTAAACAGCACAACCCCAGCTAGTACTGACATGGGTGGCCGCTTGGGAAAGCTGGGTACTGCTAATACCCAAAAGTCGTCGCATTAGTGTAGTGTCTGTGCAGTCTCTGCATAACAACTATGCTGTGGACGGGGCTCTAATGACCTTGTAGTTGAAGGGCCCTAGAACACCAACAAACAACAACAGGTGGTAGAAATCACGCGGGGTAGGCGAAGACCGAAGCAGACGTGGGAGTAGGTTGTTGTAAGGACATGGCAATGTGTGGGCTGGACGGTGGCCTGGTAGGAGATAGGCAGGAGTGTAAGGCCTGAATCCTCAGCCCCGACCCTGCCACAGGCCCACCTGCTTTTGGAAGCGTTTGCCTGTATAGGGGTGAGCTGGCGCGGTGGCGAGGGCGATAGCGGGCTCCATTACTGCGTCAGTTTGACCAGGTTCGACCCTGGATCGAGGTGGTGGGTTGGCCTGTTTCACGTCAGAGATGGGGTCGCGAGTGCGTCTTGCATCGGATGGAGTTTGAACGTGATCGGGTACTCATCTAAATGAACACAAGGGTGGTATATTGGAGAGTGTTTTTCCGCAGCCGGCTGCCGACCAAAGCTGCAACCCCTATGCTTAATTATCGTCGGTCTATTGTTCGTTGGGTCACTCCACCGAGCTCCAACACATGGGTATTTTTCCTTCTCTACCCGTTGCGTAGTAGGGCGGGTTCTTTTACGTGCAAATGCCATTGTACACCACAGGGGACCTCGTCCGAAAGAAGAAGCACTCTGGGCTTATTTCTCTCTCGCCCGAAAGAAGCCAATCTACCGCGATCCAGTATCGAACCTAGAACGACTGACGCAGTTACAGAACACGCTACCCAGTGCGCCCCGAGGCGGGATCTACTGTGCAACGGATAGATGAGGCAAAATTCCTAGGTGGAGTACCCCCAACGAACAGCAGGCCTACTATCAATAAGCATAGGGGGTTGCAGCTTTGATCGGCCGCCGGCTGCGTCAAAGTAGATCGCGCATGTGTCCATTGTTTGGGATCGTTGGTGTTTTAGGGCCCTTCAACTACAAGGTCATTAGAGCCCCGTCCACTGCGTAGTTCTAAATGCAGAGACTGCACCGACACTACTCTAAGGCGACGATTTTTTTGGGGGGGGGGGGATTAGCGGTACCCAGTTTTCCCAAGTGGCCACTCATGTCAGTACTGGCTGGGGTTGCGTTGCTTAACTTCAGGGATTAGGCGAGAACTGGTGTGTCCAATGTAATCAGCCATGCTCCCCGCATGTGTCTATTCCGAGGGACAAAGATGGGTACCCGACCCTGCCATGGGCAGGAAAAGGGTTAGTAGTTGCATTTTTTTGCTTATATGGAGGTGAATGTGAAGAACCCGCCGCGGTGGCGTAGTGGTTAGCACGCTCGGCAATTCCGTCAGTAGTTTTAGGTTCGATACTGGACCGAGGTGGGTCGGCTTCTTTCGGACAAGAGAGAGGCCCCGAGTGTGCCTACTTTCGGATGAGAAGTAAAACCGTGGTCCCGTGTGGGTGTACGATGGCACTTGCATGTAAAAGAACCCTCTCTACTACGCCACGGGTAGATGAGGCAAACATTTCCAGGTGTAGGAGCTCGCCCCCTGGCGTCGGTAGCTTTCCCCAACGAACACTAGACCTACGATAAATAGGCGTAGGGGTGCAGCTTTGGCCGGCAACCGGCTGCAGAAAAAACTATGACCAATATATCGCCCTGTGTCCATTCAGAGGGACACGATGGGTACCCGACCTTGCCATAGGCGAGAAAAGGGTTAGGAGTTGCTTTTAGAGGTGAATGTGAAGCAAATGACGTTGTAGGGGGAGAAGGAGAAGGGATGAGAGAGAGGGGGGCGGGGGTCGCGAGACTGGGTGGCCCCCTAAGGCCAGGAAAAAGAACGGGTTTAACATGAGATACACTTGCGTTACACGTGACTACATAATGTGCCACACGGTCATAAAAAATTCATTGATCGCAAGTAAAAACTGTCAGGGAAAATGTGTAATTTTTTTCCCCTGATTATTGCTGTTGGCTTTAATTGGGTGTACAAAGCCTCTGTTGTAAATTGCAGCCACGCTCGCTATCTTTACTGGGATAGCGAAGATGTAAAGAGAGGGGTGTTTGTCTTTCCCCCTTAACCCCCTTTTCTGACTCGGGTCGTCCCATCACCGTCTTCACTGCTTGTACACTACTCTATTTAGATTTACTGTAGCAACAGTACCTTTGGAGAAAAGGAGTCTTTGTTTTCTTTGCCTTCCTCTGTTTCTACCACTCCTCACCCTCACCCTTACCCCTCACCCTTACCCCTCACCCCTACCCCTCTCTGTCGTCTTCATCTTCTTCTTAAGCTTTGAAAGATTTATTTATCGAGAGTTTTTTTGATGCTATTATCCCGCCATATTCCCTGACTTTATTGATTACATTTGGGAAAATTTTTGGTTGTTTACGTTAAATAATCTTTGCCTTCACTTCATAATAGCGTAATTCCCTTGTTGAACTTCGTAATCAGTCATTTGGGTCCTGGAGGAGGTCTCTCAGAGGGTTTGAATGATCGCCCTTCTCTGCCCCGTCATCATCGTCTTGTTCCCCATTCATTTCTTAATTCCTGCGCACACTGTTTTCCCTCTCCACTCTGCCTTGTATACAATAGCATTAAGTGAGGCCGAGATTATTTTTGTTTGCCTCCAGATGGCGCTGTTTGTGTCAGCATCGTTTTCTTCCGCCTGTGGTAGAGACAGGTGGAGAAGGGACCGGAAACTGAAAACACACAGGAAGAATTATTGGAAAGGGCTTTTCCGCAGGCCGCTGCTACTGACCTAATGCTGCTTGTTTAATGTCAGCCTATTTCATTAAAGTAATTTCGGTTACCCGATGTCCGAAAAAGGGAGAGGGGAGGCTAGGTCCTACATCTCAGAAAGGTCACGGAAACAGGAGCGCGTCAGAGTTGGAAAGAAATCATCTACTTTAGCCAGAGATTGACTTTGATGCATTGCAGTCTTTCCATTTCCGGTTGGCTTCCCTTTTCCTTGTCATCGCCGTCTCCCCCTCCTACGCACACTTCCGCTCCTGTTATGTTCATTTATTTAACGTCGGTTTATTTACACAGCGAGATCACTCGACTGATTTCGGCTCTTAGCGTGTCTCGGCCCACATCCTCGTTCTCTGCCCTCCCGTGGACAAGTCATCTCATCAAATATGCTTTGTGTTTGTTTTGTTGGTGTTTTCGGGCCCTTCAACTACAAGGTCGTTACAGCTCCGTCCACTTCATAGTTCTAAAGAAGAGACAGCACGGAGACTACGCTAATGCGACGATTTTTTTGGGTATTAGTGGTACCCAGTTTTCCCAAGCGGCGGCCACCCAGTACTAGCTGGGGTTGCGTTCTCGTTAGATCACTGAAGTTAGGGGGAACGGACACACCAGTTCTCGTCTGATCACTGAAGTTAAGCAGCGCAACCCCACCTAGTACTGACATGGGTGGCCGCTTGGGAAAATTGGGTACTGCTAATACCCAAAAATCGTCGCATTAGTGTAGTGTCTGTGCAGTCTCTGCATAAGAACTATGCTGTGGACGGGGCTCTAATGACCTTTGTAGTTGAAGGGCCCTAAAACACCAACAAGCAGCAGCTGAAGTTGGGCAACGCAACCCAAGTTAGTACTGCCGTGGGTGGTTGGTTCTCCCTTTCTACATCCCTCATCCCTACCTCCCCCCACCTGCGAGTAGCCTCCACAGGGTCCGGCCCGTTATGGCTGCTTGGCCGACTCCCCAACCCGTTGGCGTAACATACCCAACGGAATAAGCCGTTCCCCTATCAAATATGCGGTTTAGCTCTGATTCCTGCAAAAGTAACTCCCTAACACTTTTCCCGCCTATGGTAAGGTCTGGTACCCATGTCACTCTGAATGGACACAAGGGTGATGTATTGGACGGTGTTTTTCCGTAGCCGGCTGCCGAGGAAAGATGCATTCCCCATGCTCATTTATCATGCTCGATCTACTGTTCGTTGGGATGCTTCCTCCACCTATGCCAAGGGGCGAGCTGTCCTAGACCTGGAAAATTTGCCCCATCTACCCATTGCATAATAGAGAGGGTTCTTTTACGTGCACATGCCCTTTCTTACATTCCTTTCATCATTCTCTTTTCTCCTTCTACCATGAAATATTCATGGAGAGGTGTGGGACGATGATGATGATGATGATTTTGCCGCAGTGTATTGAAACAAAGATGGTGGTGAGTGACGTCATGACAGAGTAGGTGATGAGAGAAGAAATGGAGGAGGAGATCAACCCCTTATTCCCCCCTCTCTCTCCTTCACCTCAAACTCTCCACCATCCCAACAAGCAGCCCCGTCCCGTGATGTATTTTTAAAAAATTTCATTCTACCCCCCCCCCCCCCCCTTTGCCTCCTCTCTGAGGGGGACAGTACGGTATCGGTTTTCTCTCGCATTTTTAAATGGCTGCTAATTGCCGTTAAATGCTCGTTGGGGGATTTCAAAGGTTTAGGGAGGGCGATGGGAGACGTAATTGAGATAAAGGGCAAGGTGGTGAGGAGGAGTGATTGCTTAATAGTGGGGGGGGGGTTTGAAACCGAGGAGCGGGGGAGGGGGTTAGAGGGGGAAGAAAAAATTAGCAATTTTAGTTATGCTTATATGATAATAACCCGATGTTGTTCCACCCCCTCTCCCCTCTCCTCCCCGTCCAACCCCTTCTCTCTCTCTCTCTCCCCCTTCCTCCTATTCTCCCTCTCCTTCTTCCGATATTAAGGCGCTAATTATAGGAGGGGGAGGGTTTTCTCTCGCTCATTTTTTTTTCTTCGCCTCCGTCTCCCCAACTCCTGCGAGGGACGCAGCCAGACAGATAGACAACCCCCCCCCTCCCTCCCTCCCTTCCCATCCTCACCGCTTCCTCCCACTTCCCTCTTCTTTTACCGCTTCCTCTTCTTCTTCCGTCGATTATGTGACTTGATATAATGTTATGCCATTAACGTATTTAATGAATCTCTTTATTAATATGTCAATATTGTTTCTGTCCTCGGGAGAAAAAAGACCATGAAGACATTAGAACTGATGTCGATGACGTCACATGTCCACGTGACTTCCGCACTTGCCTTTTTTCTGTTTAGTTGGTTGTTGGTGTTTTAGGGCCCTTCAACTACAAAGGTCATTAGAGCCCTGTCCACAGTGTAGTTACTATGCAGAGACTGCACAGACACTACACTAATGCCAAGTTGCGTTGGACACACCAGTTCCCGTGAGATCACTGAAGTTAAGCAGCGCAAGCCCAGGTCAATACCAACTTGGAGTGGTTGTTAAAGAACGTTGGGTGCTGCAAATTAACCCTCTCATTAGTCGTTTCACCTACCTCCTCATCTCCCGCGAGCAGCCTCCTAAGGGTTCGTCCTGTTATGGCTGCCTGGCTTACTCCCCAGCCCATGAAACTAATCCAATAATGCAACGATTTTTGGGTATTAGCCGTATCCAGTTTTCCCAAGCGGCCACCCATATCAGTACAAGCTGGGGTTGCGCTGCTGCTTAACTTCAGTGATCAGACGAGAACTGGTGTGTCCAGCGCAATTCGCCGCTCCCTCTGTTTAGTTGGTGTTTTACGGGCCCTTCAACTACCAGGTCATTAGAGCCCTATCCACTGCGTAGTTCTAATGCAGAGACTGCACAGACACTACACTAATGCGACGTTATTTTGGGGGGGTTTGTTTGTTGGTGTTTTAGGGCCCTTCAACTACAAGGTCATTAGA